>JARVJO010000365.1:7397536-7409897 GCA_031762555.1 Cynodonichthys magdalenae | reverse complement strand
TTTTCTATATAAACAGCATTTTAATAACAACTAAAGGTGACATAGTTACTTTATTATGGTATAGAATTTAAATATATTCCTGAGAAACACCTAATATTGCCCCTTTAAGTCTGTGTTTGCCAGACTTTGAAAACTTGTAGCTTTTTAGACAACTTTCTGTCCCTTTCATTTTTTTATCTTTTTTTTTCTCCTTTTAGCTTTCAACTACTATTCTGCTACTTTTATACTTAACAACTCAGTTTCTGTTTCTTCAGCATATTTCAGCACTTACTCTGCTTTTTCCACAGAACATGCTGTTTCTTTAGTAGTTTCTTTCTTTGCTATAATGAACATTGCTTTGTTTTACTCAAGCGTTTCTATAATATTTTCCATTTCAGAATGTGGGGAGGCAACTAGGCAACATTCAGTTGGACACATTTTGATAGAGTATTTAGTAGCTGTTTAACCACAGTGTGTTGTTTCATGCAGTCCAAACAACAATGTGAATGCAATTAAGTGAACATGGCAGTAAAATAAAGAAGAAACGCCCATTCTCATGTAAGGGACATAGAAAGAAAGTTTCCTCGCTGTAAGTTACATTGACTTTCCAATGTTTAAACAAGAGACACGTTTGTGCTCCAGTGCCAATAGGAAACCCTGGTTTCTGCTGTTCACAGGAGAGCCAAGCCTAAAATTTAAAACAGACACAGTCAGGAACAACCTGTAATTTGCATAACAATTTGTGTTCCAGTTAGCTCCTAGTTTTCCCTTAAGAGTATCAGAATTACAGAAACATATTTATCTCCTAAATGTAAAAGGTTCATGTTTCATGTGACTAATCACACAAATTTTTGTGTTTATATATTACATCCTCACATTCGAAGCACGAAAATACTAAATTATCAAATCCTGTGAGTGCAAGTGTTTAGATTTAATGTAATGGGTTGGGCACTCATTAGACCAAATAAAAAGGAACGGATGATGAATGTGAGTGGGGAAAGACAATTAGTGTTTTTATTATCGCCTGCCATCAAAAGCAGAGGAACTAGTGTTTGGTGTGTGTGTGTATACATATTGTGGGGAAGATTTTGGACCACAGCCTTGTGAGGACCTACTGTTCCTTATGGGAACAAAAGCCCGGTCCCCATGAGTTGAGGTCAGGGTAAGGCTATAGAAATGACTGGAAAATAAATGGAAGTCAATGTAAAGTCCCAATGAGGATAAAAGAACAAACGTGTTTTTTTTATGTAGCGTTACCGGAATATCTCATGAACCACTGAACAAAGTTTAATGAAGCTTAAAGATAACTGGATGCACATCTAGATGTTTAGTGTCAGTCCAGTTTTAGATGGCCACCACAGATATCAACAGCAAACAGAAAAATAACTTTAACTCTCTCAGTTTCACAGATTTTGAGCTGACATTTGATGTAGAAGCTGACAGCCTTTGTTAATCCATGATTTGTTCAGTTCACACAAGATCTAACTGTGTGGAGTTAGATTGAGCTTTCCTTTAGGTTACAACTGAAGTCTAAAACTCTGACATGGAAAAAAGCTGAGGACAGACCTTTCTCCAAGGAACACTGGGCCTTTAATTTGAAAGTAAAGGTAGAAAAAGGGAGGATAGAGTGCAGCAGTGTCAGACTGAATGACATCCTTCATTTTTACCAGGTCGTCAACAGAACAAGGAACATTTGTCCTGACAGAAACCAACAGGAGCCACCATCCCAACAAGGCAGCATGTGTTCGAGAGGGTAAAGGATCATGTTTATCACAGCTGTTTAATATGTATGTCAGAGCCAATGTGTTTACATGACCGCTATTTGACTTAAGAGCCTGATTTGCAATTGGTTGAAAAGATTGGAGGGGTCCCTCTGTGAGAACTTGGCTCCTGCTTTCAGAGACGAGGGAACAGTCCTCTGTATGATATCTTCCACATGTGCTCTATGATCTGCACTCCTGTTACTTTTGTCCTCGTCAGATGTGTTGCTTGTGTTGTGACAAGGCTGAGAAGAGAACGATAGAGAACAGGGAAAGAGGATGACACAAACCCCCAGCAGCCACACAAGCCCTGAACGAGAGCCGAGTTTGTAGGATTGGAGGGGACAAAAGCAGATGAGGCAGAAGGATGGATGTGGAAGGAGGGAGGGAACGAGGCGCTCCTCAGCAGAGCCACTCAGTCTAGACTCCAGATGTGCCGGCAGCAGTCGAGTGGTTGTGTTGGCCCCCACCAGGCTGCTCTGGGAGTATCCCCAACACATGTCCCCACACCGCCTGTAAATCAGCCCAGCTAGGCCTCGGGCAGCACCGCAGCCACAAAACCCCTCCACCCGGACCCCCTAAACAGGCTGTCCACCGACAGACAGACGCCGATGAGCCCGCGTTACGCCTCTAATAGCCTCCCTCTTTTCCTATTTAAAACAAAAAGCTGTAAAAAGTGACCACCCTTTTTCATGTACAACTTTTTTTTCCCACGTTCACGTTTCTGTACATCTACATGTAGGTGTTCCTCAAAACACAGATGATGCCCACCCGTTGTATCAGAAAATAATGCAGCTTAGTGCCATAAACCGAGTCGTCTATCCTCATTTACATCGACCACAACTTGTCTGCAGCTCTGCTCCCTAGTCTCACTGGCACCAGGGACATTTCTTCAATTGCACCCTGCTTCCCATACTTCTCATCCACTCCAGTATCCACAGAGTGTGTTCACACAGTCACAGATTCCTGCTGCCTGTGTGTACGCAATCCGTTCCCATCAGAGCTCAACACATAATTAGATGTTGTACTGAGAGGCCAAGCCCATATATAGTAAGCAATGCTAACCACAGACATGCACTTAAAACCAGATTCCTTATTGTACTTTGTCAGACCAGAGTGACCTATTTTAAATGGGGAAACACAGACTTTGGATTGGCTCAACAGGCAGCATTTAACGCGTCTAAATCCAAAGGCCTGTGTGCGTTTCCAAAGCAACACTATTGTTCAACATGTTAAAGTCACACTCAGCTGTTCAAACAGGTAGTGTGGAAACACAGGAGCTGTATTTAAGTTGATGGGGCTGCAGACATCCTCTAAGCAAACAGGTGAGCTGAAGGGAAAGAAATGTGGACGTCTGTAGGTCGGCTTATCTTCTGTCTACTGTTCGTGTGTTTGTGTGAACAGGTGAGTGAGACACCGTCTTTAGCTCCAACACACATAGTAACTGAAACACACAAATACACCTATTCACACAGTCCCACACACATAAATCCCTGCTGATCCTCTTAAATGCACCTCGTCTTACTCACGGTGTGATTCCTACCAAAGCAGGGATCACACAATCCAGTCCCCCTAAGACGACATGAGTGTGTGTGCTTGAACTTAAATGTTGTTTAAACATCTTTATTGAGTCGTTCCCTTGTCTTCTCTCTCAGCGTCAGAGTAAAGACCCTCAATGGGACGCTGCAGAAAAAAAAAAAACAGCTGACACTCCTGGACACGGGAGGTTAACTGAGCTTTAACCTCTGCACTGTAGGTGGGGAGCACAGCTAAAACACAACCAAGACCTCTGACTGGAGTGTCATCAAAAACCTACATTAGATGATAAAGAGACGGAGCTCAACAACACGAGTAGTGAGACTGACAGCTCGTTTTATGATACACTGTATTTGGACTTACTGATTTTTAATTTTGTTTATTTGAGCTGTCTCATAACTTAATGTAAGCATATATACATTAAAGAGGATTGATCCAAGCATTAAACCCTGAGGAACTTACTGACTAACTCTGGTGTAAGAAGATTAATTATTAACATTATATTAACATGATCAAAACCATTTCCTGTAATCCTTACATCATGTTCTTTATAATAGTCATGTAATCCGTCATATCAAATGCAGCACTGAGATCTAACAGAACAAATATAGACACAAGTCTGATGCCATGAGACCATTAGTGACTTTCACCAGTGCTGTTTCTGTACAACAATCAGCTCTAAACCCTGACTGAAACTCCTCACATTATTTCTGTCCAGATGTTCATACAATTGATTAGATATTTTCCTCCCACAGGCCAAAAACATACCTGTTATGGTAATTGGTAAATTGTATGTACTGTAGGTAAGACTGTGGATGGTTGTTTGTCTTGTTTGTCTCTCTGTGTCCCTTTGATGGACATAAAGACTTAACCTAACCTAAGACAATTATTAAATCCATATAATGATCATGTTTCAAACAGAATTAGATCAGAGAGATATGTTAAGTGTGCACATTAAAAAGTTTATTTATTCTGTTCTGTTAAAGTAACTGTGTGTATTTTTCTAAGATTTTTATGATTATTTTTCTTGAGCTTGTTTTTATTTCATTTAATTTGGATCGTGGATGAGCTGACTCTGTTTTAGTCGGGTTTTTGGTGGGTAACAGGAGAGAAGCAGCTGACAGGTGTGTAAGACTTCAGATCTTCCTGGATGGGAATCTGGTTTTTTTGGATGCCTAACAAAATAAAAAAGAAGAGCGGCTCCATCCAAAGTGGGATGAATGCCATCTCTCGGCATCAACTCAGGTGTTGCCCAAAGTCCATTCCAGTTATCTCCAGCTCGAGTTGTTTTCAGGACACCACCTGGACAGCCAGGGGCCGAACGACAACTTGTAGCTATAGGTTGTTTCAAACTACATCCAAAGCCTCAAAATTGTCTGCCATCAACGTTGTGTGAAGAAAATTGCATCATTTTGTTCTCATTGTAGCTTCACCTGCCTCTTCTCGACACAAGGCCTGGGCTGAACTTTATCTCACAGGAGGATGTGATTGGTCAGAAATTTTTAGGCGTATGTTTATGCGGAAAAATGCTCGGACAGCAATGATGTCATTTTGCTACAATTACTCTCCCATAAGCTATATGGATAGTTTTGAGGAGAAGTTGGCTGAGGCAGTCAGAAAGTATGTCAATTTGTATGTCAACAAAAGTTAAGTGTGTCCAGGTTCTTTTTCATTAAAACCTTTTGTTTCTCCCCCAAGAGAATTCTTCAGTCCTACTCATCTATGTACTCCTGCAGCCAGGACCAGTTTTTACCTGGATTACTGAGATGCATCAGGACATCGATATACTGTATATGACTCACTAAGAAAAACTTTTAAAGATGTTCAAATGGCCGAAAAACTCCTGGATGGAGATAGGAGACAGGAATGTTTGTACCGAAAAGTGTGGCGCTCTGTCTGTGACAGACAGATGCAGGGATGGAGAGGAGACTCCAGGAGTAGGAAACCCATACTGTGACATGTAACTGCGGTGAGAAGGGTTTCCCAGGAGCTCTTTGTTGGGTGTCTCGTGAACTATAAAAGGTGTGTGCAAAAACCAATATCTTGCAACCACGTGACCGCATATTGACTGCGGTCTGCTTTGGATGCAGTTTGAATCGACCTTAAACACATCATCGCTGGTCAGGTTAGGGAGTGGACCAGAAAAAAACTATGGGGGTCAACAGTTTTTTCTAAATTAACTTGTAGGTCTTGCTCCAGTACATAGTTCATTGTTTAAAATAAATTTAATAATAATATTGTTAAATTGGTTCTAATTCGACTTTGCATTTGGGACAGATATACAAAAATCTCCATTTACTTTTTTTTTTTAATAAACTATATTTTGTACCACAAGAGGGCCACCTACACCATCCAAGATCCTCTTGGGGGTCTAGGAGAGCTAGGCGTCTCTGTGTCTATGTGTGTTTTTACATGAGTGTCAGTTAGCATGCATGCATGAGCAATGCTGAGGAGGTGGGGGGGCCGCTGGAGACAAGGCAGTCAGTCAGACAGCCCTGGGCTCTCACAGTTAATTAGTAGCAGGGCTCGGCCACAACCAGGCCAGCAGCCGTCGCCCGGCTCATCATGTGAAACGGCTGCAGGGGAGTACGTCTCCCTGACGCTGCAGATAGAGAGAGGTTCAGAGTCTGACCTCACCTTATCTGATCTGACCCCTTGCTCCCTTGTTACACTGGGATTTAACTGGTGCTGGATGTGGATACTTATCAGCAGTGCACATGCACACAGAGGTGTACAATGTGCTTATAAACTTAAATCCTTAACTTGGCTGTCAGTCAGGCCAGTGTGAGGTCAGCATCAGCTATAACAAATAAGGTTGGAGTGGAAAGTTGGTGGGTGTGCATTTCAGATCAGCCACAGGTGATGTTACTGTTACGATGCAATCTGAAGTCGTTTAGGCGTACATTCGTGCTGTGATTTATGAAGTGAGTTATGAGCAAGTTACTCAGGCGAGCACTGTGGCCTGAGCTGAGTGTGTTTCTGTTCAAGTGTGTGAAGAGTGCAGCTCAACAGGTAAAAAGCAGGACTTTGGATTCAACAGAGATCCTTCAGATGTGGAGGAAAACCTGTAAGAGGCCCAGGATGATATCAACTCTCCAGCCAGGATGGTGCTCACATGATAAAAAGCCAAAGAGGAAAATAATTCAGTTACTGTAGCAGGTATTAAAAATAGTCTTTAAAGTTGTTTTTAGTTAATAAATGTTGCTGGTTTGTTGCTAAAAGGTTCTTGCCCGTGTCTATGTACATGTCTGGACAAATTTTAATAAAACTTGCAAAAAAGTAGTTATTAGATGTACTTTCACAACTAATTACTTTTTGAAGTCCAGTTCAAGATGATTGCCACGGCCAATTGACCATAAAAAGCACAAAATGGTTATAACTCAGTCAGCTCAACAGATGTTGACCTGAGATTTGGTGTGGCAGTAGCTGAGACTGATCACCTTACCTAACCGTACATCTTAGCAAGATATTTCAATATTTTTCATTAGTTCTTTGCAGAAAACTCTGTCAACATGTCAAAATACTGCATAAACCAAATGTTAGCCAACATAAAAATGGCTGTAACTCAGCCAATTCTGCAGATTTTAAGCTAAAATGTGTTGCCATATAAGCTGAGAGTCATTTGCATGACATAATCAGACAATTATGAAATAACTTAATGTTACATGAGATTGCTCATATGATGTTATTTTTAAGATTTGTCTTCTTATTCTTCATCATATTATGATCTTGCTGTAAAACTCTGGCATGAGTCTATCATTTTTTAAAGATATAATAAGTATTCAGTCATCAACATAGAATGACATCCTTCAGAAAGCCCATGAGTGTCCACTCAGGCTGCAGGTGATCACTTGTTTTCTGTTATATGCTAATAAGCAGTGTTGCTTCTCTCAAACAAGCCGCTGCACAGTAATTACGTTCCCACTCTGTGCTTTTCTCTCTTGGCACCGGCTGGTTGTGGGCAGGGACGAACAATTCAGACACAATTTAGCTACAATGCTGCAGTAATTGTTGTTGCCCACCGTCTCCCCCAGCGGTGACCCCTCACTTCCCGAAACACAAACACATGCAGATACAGATGCACACAATCACACACATTAACACACAATGTTGACACAGCTTCAGCGGGGACGCCCCCCTCCCCCTTTACTCCATGACAACTCCCTCCTCCTCATCATCCCTCTCATCCCCCCACCACACACACATGCACACACACACACAGTGGTGTTTGGAGGAGATCAGAAGCCCAGCTCAGAGGCCCCACACCTGGGCATGTTTGCGGAGGAAGCGGGCCCTGGGCGGGCTGCGCTCCATGCGCCTGTCGACTGGCTCCACCAAGTCTGGCCAGCTGTGCTCCTGGCCTGGCCTCGCACTGTGGGGGCTGTGCAGCTGGGAAAGGCATGTTTCCCAAAAGAAGAGAAAAAAAGGACAGGGAGGGGAGGAGGGAGGACACAGAAGGGAGAGGGAAAAAAAGAGAGAAAAAACGGTTTAGGTTATTTCGAGCTCATTACACATTCATCCTGAGCTCTTCTAAAGCATCTCCTTTTTTTATGAAGAAGTATTCTCAGCTAAGCTGTTTAATACCTTCCAAGTGTTCAAAATAATTGCATTTAAAAAAACTTTAAAAATGAGATTTCTGCAGTAGTTTTATTTATTCAGGCTTTTTCTAAAAAAGCTGGAGGGATTTTTACCATTTTTATAAATATTTAAACTAGCTGGTAACATTTTATACATACATGTTAAAACAAGCCATAACTGTTATGTTTAAAGTAAATGTCTAACATACGATTAAAAATTTATACAGTTTTTATATTTTCTCCTTGAATTTCACAACAAAACATGTTTTATGAAGTTTATAAGTTTAGTAGCTTCACTCAACATGGTAATATGATAGGTAATGGTAACAATAAACATTACCTGCTGATCCAGTGCTCACACCAGCTTGTTTCAGATGTCCCCTCCTGAGTGTGTATTAGTCTGCTGTAAGGGCCTCCAGTGCACACAGCAACATGTTTAACATATTTGATTCGCATTTAAAAAAGGTCTGAAAAAGATAAATAGAAGTCCATCCATCCATCCATCACAGTTTGGGGGGCGGGGTATACCCTGGACAGGTCACAAGTCCATCTCAGATAAATAGAAATATTATTTATTTATTTATAATTTTTTTTTTAATTATTTTTTACCAGTGTGAAGGGACTAAAAGCAACTTTTGTAAATCTGAAATGTCATGAAGTGACTCAGGTGCTGATTGGGATTTTACTTTTCTAACTTTAATCCACACAAACTGTGACGATGATGATGATGATGATGATGATGATGATGATGAAGTACATAATTTTTCAGACTCAAGGTCAATAACACAAACAATAGCTTCCTTTCAGGAGACATTAATACCAGTGATTGTGATTTCCTCAAAAATGAGTCAAATTCTTGAAATAAAGTTATTTTTTACTCTTGTAAAAATTGAAACAAACTTGGTTTGTTTCAATTTGGACAAATTCTACTTAATTCCAGCCATTAGCATCATAGTGCTCTGAAAAATAAGCTGGAATCAAAAGTTGCTGACTTTTTAATTAAACATTGCTTACGCATAAGAATTTGTGATAGTTGCTATTTTTTCACTTCTGTTAGTTTGAATCCCATTATATCCATCTTACATGTGGAACTTTTACTGTCTGTTTGGAGCACAGTGTAACATGTTGGTGAGAATAATCATCAGAGCCAATGTACGGAGAAGTGTTTTGTTGTCAAACTCAAGATACCTCATGTTTAGGGTTCCTCCTGAGACAAGCCTCCATCTTTCTCCCTCCTCAGGGGATGATCTCCACAAACATTAGTTTCATTATGACAAGTTTGGATTAAAGTGGAAAGTGAAACAGCCTCGGCTGCAGTGTGGACAAACTTCAGAATCTTCTTTGATACCAGATTGAGTGTTCAGATGAAACAACTCAACTATTTATTGCCCCTGCCAAGTTATCCCCTGATAGATCTTTAGACGTGTGACTGCAGCTGTGTGAAAACCCTTTGCAGGACTCAGGCAGTTTGTTCTTTATGCTGAGAGATGCTGAAGTATCCTAACCGGTTTAAACACCTTGTATCAGCACCCCAGGAACCAACTCTTTAGCCCCTTCTCTCTCCTCTGACCTGACCCCAGACCTGCCACCCTGTTGTCAACAAGGCATCCAGAAGAAGGCAGCAAAAGGTGAGCAAATGTTGGCCAGGCAGAGGGAACGAGGAGTTTGTTCCCTCTTATTTTGGCTAAATTGTCAAAATGTTGCAACATTGATAACACTAATAATGGGTCATAAATTGAAACATAAATGCTGCATGCAGGCTGTGTGTGCTCTGCTCGGCATACCATCCAGAACCAGTCTCTACCCTGAGCCCACCCACTGTATTTTCCCCCTCTGAGCCAGAGGAGAGGATGAGGTGCTTGATGAGGTGAACATCAGTTGTTCTGGATGAGACAGCCAGGTGAAATATTATCATCCATTTTATTCACATCAGCAGGTATGAACTGCGCTTCTGTGCTTGGGTTTGACGTGACGTCTGCTAGGCTCATTTTCCTCTGATGCCGTCCTTCATAGGAAGATGAGCTGCCTCTGGGGGTGGATCAGATTCGCCTCGCATCGTATCAAAATAAACTTGCAGCGCAGCAGAGAAAATGGGAAAACAGTAAAGAAAAAGAGATGGGCCTAAAAGACCTCTGGAGACTTGAAAGGGGGGGCAGATTAAAAAAATCCTGACCAAAGCAGAAAGCAGAGAATTATCTCCCCAGCTGTCTGTGCATCAGGAAGTCTCTCCCAGAGAGTTAGCTCTGACCAGCTTGATCACAGAGGCAGCGACAGGAAGTTCCACAAAAAGAAAAGGAAGTAAGCACCAGCTCCAGGAAGTGCTGTTTTTTTTTTTTACAACTTCGGCTCCACAAAGTCTGGACCCTGAAGGGAGGTGGGAGGAGGGAGAAGGAAAGGGAGGCAGCCCAGCTGAAAACCAGAGTGTGAGAGAACAGGGAAAAAAGAGGAGAGACAGATTAGGGCGTAGTGACGGCAGTGACAGCTGTCTCTGCGCCGCCAGCTGTGTGTCGTTTACTGAGTCTTTATAAAAAAAGAAAATAAGCCTTGGCACTAGGGAGTGATGTTCCCCATGCAGTGGCGCCAGGCTCTTCGCTTCAAATGACTCTGGGTGCCACCGCTGACTTCCTCTCAACCTACACACGTATAAAATAAGAGAGCACCAAAAAGCAAATGTGAGTGTGTTTTTGTTCTGGTCCTCCTTCAGTCTCCAACAACAGAAAACCAACATGTGTTTCCACAAAACGTCTAATTACACAGCACTGCCCTTCAGCAGCAGCATCAGAGCAAACACATAGGACATCAGGACAAACAGATTAGTGGCTCCAGTAACAACATCCCCACTGGTGTCCTGCTCCCACACACACACCTGTGTTCACACATTTTCTGACTGCGCCTAGTGTTTTGCATGTAAATAGAGTGTGTCACTGTGCAGAGGAGGTGCTAACTTCCTCTCTGTGTTGCACCTGGACCAACTGCTCATCTGCATAAAAGGAGCTGAAAGGATGGAGGGGAAAAGACGGAGAACATCAGAGGTCCCTGTGGGTTAAAACCTGATCACCGAGGCGCATGTTTACATAGATGCACTCATTTTTTATCACCTAGGGCAATAATGGTTTTGCCTCTGTGTGTGCGTCAGTGTTTGTTTTTTTGTTAGCAAACTCTCCTGAACCATTAAACAGATTTTAATTAAATGTTCAGTAAGTGCTTACTGGGTGTACATCTACAACTGATTCATTTTTGAGGTTAACCAAGATGGCCACCACAGCTAAGGGGCGTTAGCAAACACAGGAAAGGCTGTAACTCAATCCGTTTTATTTATAATAAAATACAATTTGCTAAAATTAGCTCCTGTTGCTATTTGATTGATTCACTGGCCAGAGGGGGGAGGAATGAGATTAATTTGATGTGAATTGTTTGCAACAACTAATGTTTTTTCACGAGTTCAACTGAACAATTGGAGCAAGCTACATAGCAACAAGAAGCTAACATTAGCTACCATTAATTTACGATCCTCTTGTCTTGCTTTCTCGTCTTAAGCGTCATACAGCTGGATGGACTGGTACAAACTTTGGTACTTTTCCTTTGAATTTGGTGTAGTCCATTATTGTTGTGCCGCAAATAAAACAAATAAGATTTGCCTGTTCTTAATACAAAGATCTTGCCCACATCGAGGTGGCACTCTGCTCTCAAAACAAACACAGTCTGAGTAGAATACGACCAGGCTGACTGGCCGTATAACGTGAAAATGCCAACATACACTCACTGGCCACTTTATTAGGTACACCTTGCTAGTATCGGGTTGGACCCCCTTTTGCCTTCGGAACCACAAGTTTCTTGAAAAGCGTATGGAGGTTGCCATGACAGTAAATTAGTCCCGCCCACAGCCCTCACGACTTTTCTGTAATTCCGGCGCGCAAGAAATTAATTATTTCAGGTAGTTATGATAACAACAAATCAAGTTTGTTTTTTGCTTGAACTGGCAGCTGGAGCAGTTCAGTCACGAGTTTGGGTTCAACTTGTGTTTTTGTCGGCTGCCACAACAATTGAAGAAAACTGAGAAACAGTTTGGAAATATTTTGCCTGGAAGAAGACTTGTTCCTACCCAGTGTCCTGCCAAACTCCACTTTATGCTGACAAAGAAGGATCGTAAACTAACATGGCTGGTATCTTTAAATCTCAAAAACTCACAGAAGAGAGTTTGTTTGCTTTTTTAATTTTATGGACAAAAATCCCACAGATATTCACTCTGATCCAGAGCTCGATCTGGGCTAGCTACCAAAAAACATAAAATTAGCTGTGTGCTAGTTCTCTTGTAGCTTTTACAGATTAACTGTAGGGTCGCATATGGCTGCAGTCATTTTAAATAAATGATAAACAAAGATAAATAAACAAACAAATAAACAAATATCCATGCTAACAAACAACCATGCTAACAGAGGTGTCAAAAGTATTCACATTCATTACTCAAGTAAAAGTATAGATACTAAGGTTTAAAAATACTTTTTTTAA
>JARVJO010000365.1:7365538-7384963 GCA_031762555.1 Cynodonichthys magdalenae | reverse complement strand
TTGTTTTTTTGTTTTTCTGTTGTGTATATAGTTGTTTAAATGAAATGAATAAATTTTCTAAATAAAAATAAAAAAAAAAAAAATGAACCCCCAACCCAAAATTGGAGTTCCACCAGGACCGCTCTTTGGTCCCCATTAGGACTACTGGTCTTGACAAGTTAGGTGTGTATACTGGAAACGATCCTAAATAGTTACCAAAAACAAGTATACACACACAAACACACACCTCAGAGATCACAATGAACAATGCCGGAGCCATCCAAAGTCTTCTCATAAGCATGAGATCATGTGGCACATATAACACACATGCTACTCACACACTTCCTGCTCGTCGGCGCAGGTGGCTGACGGCTGCAGCCGAAGCAGCATTCCTGCTCGATTGTTAAGTGACATCTCCTCTGCAGAACGCTCCTCAACCTCAGCCAGGACGGCTCACACAGACTTATTTTCTTCAGATCGATCTTATTGAAGTTTCTGTGTCACGGCTGACTGGAACCTTTTACAGCTTTAATTTTTACTGCAGATAGAAAACAGAGGGAGATTTTAGAATCAGCATTCTGGCATTAAAGGCCAGTTTATACCAGCAGGATGTTCGTCACAAGATCATTTTTTATTTGAGTTTTTTTAAAGCTTTGGCACTGTTGACTTTTTGCTTGACATAAAAAGAAAATTAAAGCCTAGCATTTGTTGAAAGAACGAATGCTGCCCGCCACCTGCGTTCTGTGTCTAGATTTCTCAATTAAAGCGTTAGCGCCCAGAGCAACTTCCACATAAAATATTTAAATTTCAACTTCAATATCAGTCGTTTGTGTTGAATTGTTTTGTGTCAGCTAGTGGTTCGTTCCATTTACATCAATTTCTGGAACTGGGTAGTGGTAGTGACATAATATCCCAACAAACTGTTTGAAACTGCACTCCACTTAGCCGACAGGTGATTGTGTTGCTTCTGCTAACCCAGCTGTCAATATAAACAATGACAAAAAGAGAGCCCTACTACATACGTCATGCAAATAAATATTGATTTTAATGCATACAGTATTCATAGAAAACACAGTACTTGTACGAGTGATTAAACATGCACAAAACATTAAGAATGATAATTAAGGAGTTAACTTTCTAAAGCTGTGAGTAGCTGCCATCTTGAAATCGAAACTGGGAGTAGTCTCAGTCGCTCCCACTATAGATTAACCACTGGAGTGGGCTTTCCAGTTTAAATTTACGAATGGGAGCAAGAAAATTTCCATTTCCCAGTGCTGGAACGCACCATCACATTGAGAAACTGTGGCGGCCATCTTGAATGTGAGTGAATCAGCTGATGTACACTCAGGGAGTATACATCTTGCCTTTATATAATATTGAGTCTGATACTGGCATACCAAATTGTGTTTCTAAAGTTAAAGGTCTCTCAGTGTCACAGATCTGCACTTTCATTCCTGCAGGTTTTGGTCTCAGCAGCTGTCAGACTTTACAACCAGCCTGACTCCAAACAGACCACATCACAGAAAACACACAAAAAAACTTCAAAACATGAAAACCAAATCAGATGGAGTGTGCTAAAGGTCCCCAAACTTTGTTTGAATATATTTTTTCTGCTTTCTTAATTAATCTGCTTCAGTTTCTTTAGTCTGTGTGCATAAAAATATTCTAAACAAAAATAGTGTGTTGAACTTGTATATATATTTGTTTAGTAAAATTTGTATTTACATTTTCTGTTTTAAAAGTACTTATTACTTTTCTGTGACATAATTATTCCTTACTGAGAGACAAATAAATGTTTATTCTATTTTATTCTATTCTTTTCTATTCTAAGAGTTATTTTTTACTATGGAGCTCTTCCTTTTAAAAACTGAATTTGACAAAATGTTCTCAAAACAATCCATTTGCACACACACTGATAGATAAAAACATGCACAGGATAAAGTGATTTGGCCACATAAACTGTAAACTGCATACATGAATCTGATTCAAATAAAAAAGAGAAATTACAATAAATAAGTTAACTTTAGGTGCCATTGTGACTAAACCAGAAAACACCTGTCAGACCTCTGATTTCCCTACTTTAAACCTTTATTGAACTTTTAAAACCTCAGTTTACAGATGATTTCAGTTGTTCTGATTTTTAAATTCACAAACCTGCCGATGAGAAAAGAATGTGTGATGATGGTGGACGGGTCTGTGATTGGAGGGGAACCTTTCAGACGTGAAGAGTGCGTTGACGTCTTTATCCATCAAACTCTGAGGTTCTGATGCTAAACTGACAGCTTCACAATGTGTCTTTAATGTTAATTCAATGGTTAAAAACCCACCCAGAACTGGGCGTGGTGTAACTGAGCGCCCTGTGGGGCGGCCCAGGACTGCCCAGGGCTGCTCTGTGTGGTCCGGTCCCCCCCACCTTTCTCCACTAGAACATGGGTCGAAGACGTTCTTCATCTCCTTCATATCTGGAGTGCTGGAATGAACCAGCAGCACTACAAGAATTGAGGGGTGGGGGGTGTGGGGTGGACACGGGGGGCTGCTGGGTCTCCCTAGTTGCCAAGCGAACACCATATGGGCAGCTCACTGGTGTTACTGGGGGCCCGGGGCAGTTCCCAGAATTCACATGATAATGAAGCCTGGGGCCATTCACAGCGCTGGCCTAAAGCTGGGGCTAAGAGCTTTTGATAGCCCCCAGCAGCCTGTAGGCCTGCCCACCCCGGGCCCGGCCAGCTTTCCTGCCAGGCACAAAACACCTGTTTGATTTTCCCAGGGCCCTGCCACAACGGAGGGACAGGGAGCCGGGAGGAGGGGAGGGGCAGCAAAGGAATGTCTCCCTCTTATTTTGTCACAGAGTGTGTACTTCCCATTCACTTCCTCTTTATAATACGCAAGCCCACCCCTCACGTGCACGCACACACATAAACACAAGCGCAAACGCACAACGTCCAACCTAGATACACATGAGCACACACCCCGTCGCTGACCCGCGCTCAGGCTCTCTTGGCCTTTGTTAAACTCGCCGAAACAATCCCAGCTAGAAGAATGAAGTTTTAAAAGTAGGGCACCTTCTGCTGCATCAGAGTTTCACACAAGCAGATTCCTGAAAGAGGGTTTAAAAAAAAAAAAGAGGACACTTGTCTTAGCTGTGTTTGTCAGCTCTATACGTGGGAACCAGAGGAGAATCTTCAGTGGGCAGCCGAGGGGACACTGGGGCGTCCGGGTGGGTGAGAAACTGATGCGTAAATGAGTGGGAGCAGTGGGAACGAAGCTTGTGGAACCTGTAGGGCGGGGGATAGGGGAATGTACAGTATTTTTAAAGGAAGGACACATTCCGTTATTGTTGGAAGAACTAGTCGATGCACAGCAAACAGCACAAGGACACACAGGACAGATGGCCCTTCGCCCTGAAGCTACACGACACTCATGAGAACAATAGTTGTGTCGTTGGCAAGAGAAAATGAACAAATTCAGGTTTGTTTCATTTGGCTACACAGCTAAAAAAAAAGGCCCATTTGCATGTGAATTGCTGACTGAATGTGTGCTTTTATCTGTGACAGGATTCTCTGGAAGGTTGTTTCCTGTTGTGAAATCAGGTGATGTGATCACAGCAGCAAGGCACACAGGTGCGCAGGTGTGACGCTGTGTGCTCAGGAGCCACTTCCAGTTCTCGGTGTGTGGGCGGGGCAGCGTTCCTACAGTTTAACCTGAAATTCTGCCTTGCTGGGGGCTAAACACCTGCGCTGCAGCACACGGGGTTTCACCCCTCACACCTTTAAGAAAAAAAAAAAAAAACAGGGTTTCTGGTTACTGTAGTCCCCTGGCTGCGCAGCTTCTTTACACACACTATTCAGGTCAGGTGTATGGGCGACAAACAACACAATAACCCTCCGCAGTGGCTGTACTGTAACAGAAACACACCTGTTGCACCTGCACTGCTTTATGTGAGGGTGCGTGGAAAGGATTCCCACACCCAAGTGAATGAACTTCCTCTTGCTGCTGAAGCTTCGACAAACAGAAGACAACAAACAGAGCGGGAAACCTGAGCGGGCTCCCTTCACAGCAGAGCCAGCGAAAGGCTTTTAAGGTGAAACTTAAGTGTCAAGAGGAAGACACAAAAACTCCCCAAGGCCCAAATAACTTGATTATACCAGCTCCACAATCAAAACAAAAGTGGCAGACCCCAATCTGTTCACTGTCAATGGCGGCTCTCATTTGTCAAGCCTATCTAAGAAGTTGGTTCTCAGGCAGCCCGCACAATGCCCGATGACAAACAGGAGGACTCTCCTTTTTAGCCCTGCCTGCCACCAGGAAGCCCATCTGAAGTATTAATCTTTTGGTGGAAGAGTGGAGGAGAGGGCTCAGCCTAGCCCAGCCATTGTCCCCTGGCCTGGGCCCTCTGAATGGGGCTTTGTCAGCTCACCAGCTGCCACTGTCCACGCTCCATCTTTGGACTTTGGCTCCCATGTACCCCTGGCCGTGCTGACTGGACGCCTCTGTGCAGCTGTGGGGATGTGCAGGATTGTTTGTGTGTGTGTGTGTGTGCGTGTGTGTGTGGACAGAGAGGTCAGGTGGTGAGTCATTTGTCTCACAACACACAGAGACACACCACAAATATGTGGCTTAACACTGGATTTCTCTCGTCATGTCAAAGAGGTGCGTTCAGTTGCCATGGAGCTTCGAGAGCAACACGGTGTGTTCACCTTAAGTGTTTTACTTAAAACATTAAAAAAACCTAACATTCTTTCAATGAATAAATATCACCTGCTGCTTTTCATGCCAGAGTCTTGAACTGAGATTGTTCGTTGGGAAAGACACTTTTTACCTTAACAGCTGTAAATTGATTGAGTTATAGTTGTTTTTATGTTTGCCATCTTGAACCAGGTTTACTCCAAAAGTTAAATAATCATAGAGGTACTGTATATTCAACTTTATCAGGGGTTTATAATATATTTTACTAACATGACAAAAACACACACAAGCAAAATCATTACAGCCCAGCTCTTGCAGTGGCAGGTGATAAAGTCCAGTAAAAAAAATATCTTGAAATTTAAACAAAAACATTTTAGGAGGCAGCTTTAGTTTATGGTTCTGTAGAACCTTGTTCTCTTCATAAGACCCAGTTTACATGTGGACCATCTCTGGAAACATTAGTGTTTTTCCAACACTGATTGCGAAAAAAGTTCCAGGTGCTCGTTGAATCCTCTACTCCAGATCAATAGCTGGTGCTGTGAGTTTTGTATTTCAGTGACATGCACACACACACACACACACACACACACACACACACACACAGGTACTACGGAGTGGAGCATGAAAACAACTACACCCAAAATGGTGAACAAACCAACATTTGTTTGGACTGAGGATGAGGTGGGTTTGCTCCTACATGTTGTAAAGAGTCAGGATCCCAAACGGTGCATGGACAAAAGCTCACAAGACCAAAGCTCACAGCCGTCATGAAAAAAGTTTTAAAAACTCAATTTTTTTATATTTAAAACACCAAAGGTATGATATTTGTGACACCTCAGAGTTGTTCCCACATTCCTTACTTTGAGTTGTTCTAATCTTTCACATCTTAGTTTTTACCAATGTTATTATTAATTTGAGCAAGACTGAGTGATTACTATATTGATTATTGTTTTTAATCTCATACAATATGCTTATATTTGTAATGTGATATATATATTATAATACTTTGTGATATAAATCTTATACACTTTTACTGTGGCGCAATGTGTGGATAAGAAAAATTGTATTATGATTACTGTTCATCTACTCTCCAAGCAGAGAAAAACACTGCTGCCATCCGTAGTGATTTTCCACTGATACCAGGTGCTTTCAAACACTTCCTCCCTGTGACCTGAATTGAAAAAGCTTTGGTTTCAGAGAAAACAACAACTGTTGTCATGTACACAAATGGTCCTAACGCAGAAATGCTATGGCTTCTCTTAAAAAGGCATCTTGTAAACAGGAGCTAAATTTGAGATATTTATCCCTAATTAACCCCATCCAGTCTAACAATGATGCCAGAAATGTAAATTAGAAATAGAGTGAGAACAGAGGCACTTATTTATTTGTTCTTCATCTTCTGGTTGCAGCAGGGGGCAGCTGGCTAACAGCAATCAGCCCTGTCCCCCATAGGCATCTTCTGGCTCCCAGCTGGGAACAGCTGGTCTCCCCTTCTGCTGCCAGTACAACTGGGCCCTGCTGGAAGTCCTGTGAAGGAGAGGGCCTGGTATCTGACAAACAGGCACCATTCAGCATTCGACAGAGGCCTCATGAGGCTTCTTTTAGACTTTCTATAGAGGTGAGGCAATTGTTGGGTCCAGCCTCAGGTTACCTTGGAACAATAGAGCACCTTATCAGATTGAGCCGCCAGTTTCACGACAGCAAAATCTGTGTTTACTCTGCTGTGTGATGCTGGTTGCAAACTGTTGCGATGTTTAAACAACCGGACGGAGGAGTGGGTGGGGTTGTTGGGGGTGATGACCACTGAGCGGAAACAGGACTCTGGCGTTATTGGATTTGCAACAAGCCGTAACACTGTCTCCCATTGTGCATCCCTGCACTCTTATCTTCCACCCCTCACCACAGAGAGAAGACTACCAGTCTTTCCTGAACACCCCCCTTCACTTCAACCCCACCCCATACACACATGCACATAAACAGGCACACACCCCCACCCAACCAAAGCTCTCTCTCCAGGCAATTGCCACTGGAGTGGAAAGTATTCCAGAGCACAATGCCCATGCTCTCAATGGGTGCTTTAGCATGCCACCAGTGCGCTGTCACCAGCAGATGGGGAGCTAATTAGAAGCCATTAAAGGGCTTTGATAGTGTGTGTGGGAACCGGGCGGAGGGAAATGGCCACAGGGTGTAAAGGAGGGGTGAGCTTTAGGTCCGGCGAATGCACACACACACATAAACACAAGGGAAAGAAGGATATATAGAAAGAGCAAGCTGTCCCTGTAAGTCCTCCCAGACCAAGGACACTCAGCGGAGGACACCTGTGGGGCTTCAAGGATCTTTGTAAGACCCTGCTATCAGATGGAGTTAGTGTCCCTGTAACCTGCCCTCTGGATCTCAGAGAAGGGCCTGCATCCACCTGCCCAGACTGCTGCCCTCACATGAGGAAACACACCGACAGGGAACGAGGCTCCAGTCGGTCTGCGCTGCTGATGACACATCTCTGAAACAAGGCTCTCACAGGAAGTGAGTCCTAACCACGGGCTCTCGGTCATTACAGAGCTGGAGCTGCCCGAGAAGGTGCCAGGCCATCCCTCAGGAATCCAAACATGCACAACACACAAACACACACACACCCTTGGGAGCGTTTCCAACTTTCACATTCTCAACCCTCTGGCTCTTGTCGCTGCCGCTGAATCTCAAGTGTCACCAGTCAATCAGCATTCAGATGTGACACCGCGATGTGGTAAAAGTTTCTGCATCTGACACCACACTCACCCCTCCCAATCCCATATGAGCCTCTCCACACACCTGCACGCAGGTGTGATCATTATCGAGTAAACAGGAAGAGCCTGACTGGGAACTGGAAACTAATCCCACAGCTGCGAGGAGATGACCTACGTATGTGTGGGTGTGTGTGTGTGTGCGCGCGCGTGTGTGTGTGTGTGTGTGTGTTAGTAAAAATTGTTGAAACCTTCTTCTCACACAGTCAAAAACCCTCTTCTGTTTCTTTTCCACAAGTTAAATTCCCTCCATCGAAGAAACCTCACTCACAGTTAAAACGCTTTTGGTCACTTTTGTGTTTCAGGAAGTAGTCTGAGCCTTTCTCATTGTTCTCAAGGCAATAATAACAGCAGCAAAAGTGTCAAAGCATTGCTGGAATGTCCTATTTCCTTCGAATGAATTCCTGCACCAACGTCTCCCCTCGTGACTTCCTGGTAGTGTGCTTTTGTGACTATTTGCAGCGAGCAATAAAAAAAAAAGGCATATCAGCTAATATGTTTCCCCTCCAATAAATGGAACAATTTCTGCTACCGGGACACTGTTTGGGTGCAAATATAACTACAATACAAGAGTTGCCTTTCTGCCTTAGGGTGGATGTTGCAAGAGTCAAACAGTAGCCTGTCACAGGAGCAAGTGATTATCAGCACAGGGAGTCTGCTGGGAAATGAATCTGGTGTGTGAGGGGCGAGCTGGGACAGGGCACCGGCATTCTGTCAGTTAAAATCAGGAGCTAATATGTTTCACTTTTCTCTGCCCTCCTCTGCCCCGTCCCTCTGTCTTCTGTGTCTCCCCTCGCCTTGATGTGCTGTAAACAGGCTAAAAAGGGCCCAGCTGTGTGGAGTTATTGTTGGTGTCAGTAGGAAGTGCTGATAGCTTTTGCAGCTGAACAAAAGCTGGATGAGGGGAGTGGAGGGGCGCTCCAGACACTGTGGCTCCAGCCTAGATTCTCTCCCACAATCCCTCCACCGCACTCCCATTGTTCTGCCCACCCGGCCTTCCCTCCGCCCTGTCAGCTGCGACCTGGGACAGAGGGCAAAAAGAGAGGAGGGAGAGAGGGGAGAAGAAAAAAAAAGTTTTTAGAAAAGTTTTTACAAGCTTCTGCGACAGCTAGGAGAAACAGCCGGTGGTAGTTAACTGTGTTACTGACATTAACTCTGGCACATCTGTGCAGATAAATGCGGGGACTTTTTGTTGCTCTCAGTTTAAAATCTGAAGGGAACGAGCTGTTCATAGCTGCTTTGGGATTATAGAAACACATTAAAAATTGTGCTAAATTAAACCGTGTTGTGGGATTGAGACAATATCATCTTTTGATCTATCATTCCTGAAAGGAATGCATATCACCCACCGCCTTTCATGCATGAGTTTGGACTGAAATGATCTTATGTTGAGGAATGATGGAGTTAAAACCCTAATTTCATGCAATGCTGCAGATATGACGCTCACATGTTTAGGGTGATTCTCAGCTACTGCCCCCTCAGGTTTTGAGCTTAATATTTGTAAAATTGGCTTTTACAGCTATTTGTGACTTGGCTAAGTTTGATTAGCTGTGGCGGCCATCTTGATTTGGGTTGGTTTTAAAAGAGAATCAGCTGATGTAAATCTAATGATTATGTCATAAGTGTTTCATTGAAACTTGCGACCTGTCCAGGGTGTACCCCGCCCCTCGCACTGTGATGGCTGGATATGGGCACCAGTGACCCTGACAGGAAGAAACGGGTACAGATAATGGATGGATGTTTCATTGAAATCTGTCCAGTGCTTCATGAGATATTTTGCTAACAGTACAAACAAATAAACACGTAGGAGTCTTCTTGCCACTTTAAAGTGGGCCGCAGAAAGGTTCTGAAGAAATTACATTTTACTTGCTGTCCACAGATCTTTTAATTCAGTTTGAAGAAAAAACACGTTTAAAGTGAATTTCCACCATTTCAAACAACTCAAAACTTTACATTTAATTTTGCATGATTTTAGTAAGCTTCACATCACCCTTCAGTTTGATTTACAGTTATGTTCACACTACTATGATGATAATCCCACCAGATTGACCCCAGGATGTACAGGAAGTGCTACAGCTAGCTGCTTCTGCAGTATTTTCCTTTGCAAATGACCAGGATCTAAATAAAAGCAGTTTAATACAAAACTGATAACAATAAGAAAGTTTTCTTGTTTAATGGCAGACATCCACTTTTATCTTGGCTACATTTGGAGCTGTTAGCTCATCAGTCCTGTCAGAAACTGTTTCTCAAAATTGAGGTCATTCAAAGAGTCATCTATGACAGATGGCTGGAATTTCCACCTAAACCACAATGACATTAACCTTATCAGAACATGTATACACAAAGTTCTTTAAGGTATATTACTCCTTGAAAAAAGGCATAACACCTTCATGGCAGAGTTATAAACAGAGATCAGATGATGAAAAATGATGGCAAAGTTTCCTCGTTTGGTCAAGCATTAACAATAACATGCACAGTCTCATACTGTGACTATAGTGTTAGAACTGAAGATGGCTGTCAACTACTACCAGCTTCTTGTTGGATAATGTCGGTGAGCTGATGTCCATCTTATATGAGCTTGACTCCAAAATGTTAAAAATTTGTAGAAGAGTATTCAGTAATTGCTTTTCGAAAGTGTTATTAAAATCTGTCCAGTGCTTCTTGAGTTATTTTGCTTCAGTCAAACAGTGTTACCTCCACCAGTTAGAGTCAAAGTTTTAAGCAAAGATAATGTGTAATGTAAAAAAACAACAACTCAGATTACAAAAAAGAGATGACTCTAAGCTACTACCAGACCAAATTTGAGCTCAATATCAGGAAAATGGACTGAACTTTAGGTATTTTTGTGTTTATTAATGTTAATTGACTTAATTGACTATGTTGGTCATCTTCAATTGAGATGTCTCTGAAAGTTTATCAGTTGTAGATGTGCATCCAATAATTGTGTTTTGAAAGTTTCCTTAAAATACATGCAGTAGTTCATAAGATATTTTGCTAACAGACAGACAGTGTTGACACTAACAGATAATGCTCAAATTCAAAGCAAGGACATGCACAATCTGTGGCACTCAAACTATGTGTTGAGGAGGATTATTGTATACAACTTGATTACATTTTCACTCAAACTCTGTAAAATCAACTGAGTTACAGGCATTTATGTGTTTGTTGAGGTTGCTTAGCTGGGGCAGCCATCTTAAATGGGGATGGCTCCAAAAGTTAATGAGTTGCAGATTTACACTGAGTCCTTATTTTCTGAGCGTGTCATTAAAATACGTCCAGTGGTTTTTGAGATATTTTGCTAACAGACAGACATAAGAACACATCCCGACAAAGGCAAAAACATTATCGCCCTTGCGTCTTTTGTATTAGAAAATAATTATAAAGTCCTTCTTTTTTGGCTATTACTGCAAATATTTTTTAATATTTAGAAGTGAATTGATTATAAGATAAATGTATTTTTTTTCATGCAGTTTTCTCTCTGTGCAGAACTTGAGGGGAAAAATGCAACTTGAGAGGAGAATTCCTGCAGTTGACATAAAAAGCAGGGTTTTTTTTATATAGCAGCCACAGAGACATATGTTAGTGAAAGTGGGCTGTCTGAAGGAATGCAGCTCTTATTTTGCGTTAGAATGCGGTAACAACATAATGAGGAGTCTTCCTCCTCTTCAGCGTTTTAACTCTGCAGGTGCGCGGGGCGGTAATCTCATCCCGCTGCTTCAAGGTGCTAAATGAAGGAGAAAAGGGGGGAAAAACTCCTCCAGAGCGGGTTTGTTCTCAGGGCTCCGCTTCTCCGCGCAGGTGAATGGAGGAGTGCGAGCTCTCTTGTTTGACATCTCCATGGAGACCGCCCGAGCGGCGCCAGGCTGACAGGCGTCAAGGCTCGGATGAATGGGTGACGTCACCGCGCTGGCGCCTGCCAGTCTGCTCAGGCTTGTTTGGACGATCTGGGAGGAGGACTGAGGAGGAGGAGGAGGAACACGGCGATGCGATCTGAGTGTGCAGAAACATGTGAAGGAATCCGCTGCTCTCACTCACTTTCCTTCAGCTTATAAAAAGAGTGTATTTTATGAGGATAAAGAGAGCATTGAGTTTAACTACTGGGTTTTATCCAGATTCAAACGCATTTTAAAGCCATTCATCAAAAACTATATATAAATAAAATAATAATAATTAAAAAAACATTATCCAGAAAGGTGCAATTTGAAAGTCTCCAGTATTTTTTCCAGATGTATTGATATGCAATTCTGAAATGCAGGTACACGTAAACAAAGCTTAATCTGCTGAAAAGTCATGTAATTGTTAGGATGGCTGTTTGTAGGTTTAAAAAATATGTGGCAAAACCTGACAAGAATTGAATCGTGGACACTTTTTTTAGTAAATCTGTCAAGCGCAAAAAAAGAGAATAGCGGTTAGGAATATATATATATTGGGGATTAAGCGCTTGACTTTTGCAGAACTTTTAAGTTTTGCTTTTCAATCTGTTTTCAGTCACTTCGGCTGATTAGGTGAACAGTTGCATTTAACCTGATATCCATTAATGACTTTTGCTTATAAGCTTTTATTTAAAGACATATAAATCATCATTATGAGAAAAATAATTGTTCTTTTTTATGTGATTGCTCTTCAAGACTTTGTAATGAGTTCTTTAATTGATTTTAGAATCAGGTAAATCATTTCATTCAAATCAAAGTCATCAACAAGACTGCCCCATTCTGTGTCATTAATTCCCTAACTGTACTGTAGCATTGTCCGCCACATCTGCAGCGCCATCAAGCTTTGTGAAAGGCAAATCTGGGACACTGTGGTCGCCTAATTGTCATTAGGCATTCATCCCATTGAGCCCGTCCCATCCCACACACATTCTCCCAGCATTCAGCCACCCATTGACTGTCCCCAGGCAATCTACACCTGCAGAGTCCCCAAGCCGTGGACAGCTGGATTCCCACATATTAGCCATAAAAGACACACATTTGTTTCCATTTGTAACGCCATCCCTCCAACAGATTGTAAATTCCGATAACCAGCCGCGCGCCCTTATTGGTTGAGAGCGTGGCCACGGACCGCCTCGTCAACACAAAGGCAGCGCGCTGATTGGCCGCCTTCCTTCAAACCTGAGCGCTCAGGCACGCCCCCGGCTGTTGCGCCTTCCTATAAAGCCGGAGGAGGCTGCTCCATGTGGACGTTGCGGACTGTCAACACTAAACTGCGAACATCTCTAAGAGGAGAAAATTGATCCATCCTTTCCTTCAGTGGAAGCTACGCCTCTCTACGTACCAGAAATGAAGGTTGTTGGATCTACCTGCGCCCTGAAGAGCAAAGTCGGCGGAGAGATCGGTCTGTCCGAGCAGAGCCTGACCATCTCCAAGTGCAAGATCCCGCTGCTGGACGAGCAGATGAGCGTCTTCCTCCAGGACATGAACAGCTGCTACAGCAAGCTGAAAGAACTCGTGCCTACCCTCCCCACGAACAAGAAGGCTAGCAAGGTGGAAATCCTGCAGCACGTCATCGACTACATCTGGGACCTGCAGGTCGAGCTGGACGAGCCGGAGAAGAGCCGCCAGCACTCCGTCAGCGGCGCGCCGCGCACTCCGCTCACCACACTGAACGCAGAGCTCGCCAGCATCTCAGTCGAGGTAAATATCTGCTCATGTTTTGCGAAATTAACCAGAGTTGCATCTGGAGCACTTTGCACCCCTTTATTACCCACGTCAGCGTGGGTAACATGCGTGCGTTAAGTTGCCAAGTTCGTGCGTAAAAGCGCATTGTCGCTCCTTTGATTCTTCTATTCCGTGTATGTTTGCAGCAAACATGTGCTAACCTTTTTGCTTCTTCTTCCCTTCCCTACAGAACGGATGCTCAGACGACAGGATAATGTGCCGCTAAGACCCCGCGGAGCATCATCATCATCCTCCCCATCATCCTCAAAGCGTGCGCCCGCGGTGACCAAACGAGGCGGCTCGGTGTGGCTCCTGTCCTGGATCACATCAAAACCTAAAGCCTTGAACTGTGTAGGGACGTTTCAAACTCCCCCCCTCTAAACAGAAACTAGAAGTGGACATTCTCAGACCGGGGTGGTCTCAGACAGTCATCCACAGCTCTCGATTCATCCGAGGGCTCAGATCAGACTGGTGTCCAGATGTAGACCGGGTTAGTCGGAGGACCAAAACAAGCTCAGAGCAGCCGGCGCGTTGCTTACAGAGTTTTATTTTTTAAAAAGCAACTTCATGTCTCTGTTACACTTTTTATATCATGTGTAAAAAAAGATAATGTAAAGAATTTCAACACTTTTGTTAAAAAAAAGTAATTTCTCAGATTCCTGAGCGACAAACTGTATTGTATATTACAATGCCATAGTTATGTGAAGAGATTGTTTTCTTACAATGTACTTTATTTGTGTTTTTATTAAAACAAGAACACTATTTTTGAACAAGTAATCACGTCTTGTGTCTGTTTATGAAAAAAACATCTTAATTGCTCAACAAGAATAATTGAACCTGGATCATCTCACTGCGTTTCAACACAAACCTGCTCATAAAACTATTCTGACGCTGAGTCCTGTCACGAGCTGTGAAGTCATTTCAGGTAACATCAAACCACAGCTGGTGGTAATCAGAAAGGCTCATGTCCACGGTGCTAAACTGGTCATTTGCCTCTCTATGGGTCATTAAAGTATCGCATAACAAAAGAAAAAACTAAATCAAAACTTGAGACAGATACTGGCAGAATGTCCCAGAAATGTTAAAATGTAATCACCACAAAGCAAATCAAAGTGAAAAATAAAGTGGAGGAAATGAATGTTATGAGGAAAAATCCGTTTATTTCACGTCATGTGCTTTATAATCTGCTGTTATGTGTTGTGGTGTAAATCAGCACCGCGGGGGTTAAAAAGGATTTTGGCGAGGCGATTGGTTTTTAAGATTTATTCTGTCTCCCTGGTGCAATGTTTTTCCCATTTCCCTGCGGTGTGATGCGCACAGCTGCAGCCCCGGCGTGGCCAGTGTGTGTGCGCGCGCGCATGTGTGATTGTGTTTGTGTGATAGCTTTGTGCCAAGGGCAGGGGAGGGCGGTGGGGCCCAGACTGAGCGGCGCCTCGGCACACCTGGGGAAGTTCAGGTTAAATAGCTCCACATTCCTCAACACACAGCTGATTGAAACATTAACAAACAGTAATCCACGGGCCAGGCCGCAGATGGGCCGGGAACCGGGCCAAAACAACACAGAGACAGAGCTGCTCTCGGGTAGAGATTCCCACAGTACGCCTGGATGCTGTAAATTACCTATTAATACGTCCTCTTAAACAAACAAACTTTTATTGCTCGAGCTGTCAGCTTGAAGTCGGACTGACTTATTGAACAGAATCCCTGATGGCTTTTATCGTGTTGTTTAATCACCTGTGTTATTTCTTCTGTCCTCCATGTTTAATACAGACTAATTATCAAACATCCCTCATATAAAATAATTAAATTGTGGGGAAAATGAAAAGCGCTGTTCTCTCGTCTTTAAGATGCTTTTTAAATTGTATTACAAATAAATCCAATTAAGGTTCTGCTTAAGATTCAGTTATCCCCTTGGAGTCATTTATAGTTATTTAAATCCTCAAATCTACAAAATAAATCTTTTCTCCCCCTTTTCTTAAAGCTTGATCAAGTACTTAGCTCTCTCTTGTGGCGGTAAGATGACTTACAGCTAGTTTAAGATGAAAGGACACCTTGTGGAGGTCAAGCGCGCCCTCTGCTGGACACTTAGTAAATTGGACACAATTTCATCTTTTTCTTTCTTTCTGTTTTTGGTGTAAATCAAATCAGCTGAAATTTAAGCTCTAAACCCGTTCACAGACATAAACCTTGCTCACTGATTAAACCCCCCCCCCCCCCAAAAAAAAAAAAAAAAACAGGGATTAACATAGTTTAGACAACTCAAAAGTTATGATACCACCCTATACTTCTCCTTAAATGGTTACATTTTTGGCATCAACACAGCTAGCTGACTGTTTAAACAAAGTCTCTAACTCATAACATTACAGATAATGAGCTAAAATTGAGATGCTTGCCGCTGAAAGTCACAAAGGCTACTCTGAGTGCAACACTTTGTCCAACAATTTTGCTAAACATTTTAGCGTCAGTAAGTGTAGTCAAGTTTGTTAGCAAAATGTTTCATAAAACACTAGTTTTAATGAAACATGCTAATGAATATACATTTGAAATCTAATTCAAGTTTTACTGATATTGAGCCCAAATTTATTGTGACTGAGTGTCATCAACAAACTCAGAGCTACATTTGCACCATTTTTCCTCAAAATTCTGGCAGGCGATGTCAGTAACACCTTGTGTTAGCAAAATATCTTATGAACTAAAGGATGAATTTTGATGCAACTATCAGAAAATAGTCATTTGATGAATGTCTGCCACTGATTAAGTTTTGAATTAAACACAGTTTAAGATCTCCACCACAGGTAATCAACTTCAGCAAACATAAATAAATAAATCTCAGTAAAATGTAGAAATATTGAGCTTAAATCTGCTGTGGTAGTAGATGAAAGTCATTCACAACAAATACTCAGAGCCTGACATCATTTACAAGGTTGGAACAAAACAGCAAAAACTGTTATTTCTCACCATAAGATGATCTTAGTTTAAAACTTATGCAGCTGAATAATAACATTTTATTTTTTTTGTCAAAGAATAGACATTTACAGATGCAACTCAAAACATTTTAATATCGTGAAAATTTTCTATTTCTTACTTAATACTTGGTTGAGCCTCCTTTTGAATGAATTAGTGCATCGGTGTGGCTCTGCTGAGGTGTGATGGAAGCCCAGGTTGCATGTTGGTGGTCTTTGGTGGGTTGTTGGCTCTGGGGTTTCTCACCTTCTTGACAATAGATTCTTTGGGGTTCAGATCAGTTTGATGGCCAGTTAAGCACAGGAAAACTACGGGGCCATGGAACCAGTTTTTGATACTCTTTTGGTAGTCTAGTCATGGGTGTAATTTGCAGTGGGGCTGGGGGTGTATAGAGGGGTTATGACCCCCACAACAATTTGATCCTGTCAATATACCCCAATGGCATTATTTGCTCCAACGCAATAGAAACAAGCTGGTTAAGTACACAGCTGCAGCTCTCTTGTCTTTAGGTAACTTTGACCTGATTTAAACATTTACGTCATATATGTACGCTTAAACATAACAGCTGAAAATAACATGCTATGTTTTAGTCTGCTCTTGTCACATTGTGACTGTATTTGTTGAATCACGAGTAGTTTTTCCCTAGTCTAAGTTCACCAGGTGAATACATACTCTTTGAAAAAAGAGAAATTTAGATATAGCTAAGCTGGAGCGGGAGCATTATGGCAGGCCGTTTTAACATTTATTCAAAGTGTGCTCCCCTCTGTTATTCCATTTGTAGATCACTAAAATTTGATTCTTCCTGGTCAAAATAACATTCCTGTTAGAACTGTAATTATAGATGTCCACAATTACATATTTGCTAGCAGAAACTGAATTTCAGGATGCTGAAAAATAAAATTGTACTATTAAGAATTAAGTTTCAGATATCTAAAAATCTTTACAAATTATAAGTCGCTGTTTTAACAGCTTGACTATTTCAGATATCTCAAATACATTTCTTCCTAGTCAAAATGAACACTCCAGACATCTAAAACAACATGCATGTAGCTTTTTAAGACAGATTAATCAAAATGACAAGAAATTGCCTGAAAATATATGACTAATGAATCTATGAACAGTAATTCCAGTAATAAGTTTAACTTTCTGAACTGACTAAAAAACTTTTTCACAATATTTAAATTTTTTCAGCTGCACTGTTGTTTCTCTATTTGAAACTGAAAGTCTGTTTACTGTGTGCTTCAGTGAGTACAACACACATTTATGTTTACTTATACTTGCCATGTCTCAGTCGGTGTAAGAACATTATTGAAAGTGTTTTTTGACGATCATAAAATTAGTTTATTAGGATCCACATTAGTCTCCACCTCATCAGAGACCACTCTTCCTGGGGTCCAAAAATTAGCAATACTGCTCAGTGGAACTTTTCCTGCAGTCAGTATTTCTTCATTAGAGCTGACTAATTATTAAAACCTGGAGCATTAGCTAGTATTTCTACATCCAACAAGTGCAGAAAAATGACAGGTAGGTAATTATAGAGTCAGAGTCAAGAGTGTTTAAATATAAACTTGTATTTACATGAATATGAACATCAACAGAAAAAACATCTGTAATATACATCCTACAAAACGACATCTTATCTCACCTCCAAACAAGTTCCTTTTTGTCCTGAAGTAACAAAATCTGATCAGAAAATGATGTTGCTTCCTGAAAAATCCATGAATTATTGATATGTTTTAAAGTGGATTTCATTATGTTGCTGTTTCATGTAAGAAAAGGTTTTTTCGTCCTCCAGGATTCAAAAAGCCGACTGCAGGAGTTCAGACTTTCAGGTCCTCTTCTCCCTGCAGCGTTTAGACAGGCGAGCAACTTCTTCCACATTCAAAACCATCTTATGCTTTTACAGATCCATGATATGTACCCATTTACCATTTGAATAAAACATACACATCTTATAAAAAAATGTACACCAGAAACCTCAAACTATACATAGATGTGGAAAAATATCTTTGGATTGCGCATGTTGAAAAGGTAGATTCAGCGAGTTGCCAACAGTCAAAAGAACACGTGTGAACAGAACAGTTTGAAGGACCTTCTGTGAATAAAGGTGGAGAAGTCAGAACTGATAAATCTGCAAACAAAACCCACGCAGGAAATAAAAATCATCTTTTTAACTAGTTCATGTCGTCTTACGTCACTTTAACCACATTCCTATAAAACCTCCAACTGTATCAAATGTTCAGCACATCAGATACTTTGATAAAAAAGTGCTTTGTTAAACGATAAAATACATAGCTTTTTGGGAAAATTTAAAAAAACAAAGGTTTCAGAAAATGACGAGAACAAAACACCCCAAATGTGCCTAAAATATCTGCAAACGTCAAATCAACAGGTAAAATCAATCAAATCAGCTTTGACCTATGAGAAACAAAATTACAACCAAGTCTCATATTTTGTGCAAGAATTGGGCTTTAAAAAGCACGGCTGTTATACGTTTGTTGAATATTTACAATTTAATAATTACAGAAGACAATTGAGTCGTCTAATACTGCAGTACCATCTTTTAAAACAGGGTTTCTGATGCTCAGCTACAGTCGAAAGCATAGAGGCAAGAATTATTGCTCCAATCTGCATAACGTTACAGTAAACCGTGTGCTTATAGCTTCCAATGAGACAGAAGAGCATTCAAAGGAGGAGAAAAAGAACAGAATAAACCAATTCTTGTAAAGGCATTGAATCTCTCGTAAGGCTGTAATGATAAAAATATTGCATCAATCTTTTTTTTAATCCCCCGCCCCCTCCAACATATAGAAGCTTCCTGGTAAAGTGCAGCCACAGCCAGTTGTACCATCGTCCTGTTGTGTAGGCTGGCTGTGATGCTGAATACTGCCCGACAGCTTCCAGTTAGCCACAGAAACACACTCTCACACACACACAGAGTTTTTATCGTTGCGCTTACAAGGCTCCAACTTGAACTGAAACTTAGCACAAATTAAGTCCTCACTTCTTCTGCAGCAGAGTCATTGTGCTGAGTGTTCAAATTCACTTTTTTTGTTTTAGCACTCCTGCTTTGTGTGTGTGTGTGTGTGTGTAGTTCCTATCATAGTCCAGCCCACAGTTCCACTGTTAGGAGTCAGCCACAGGACCCTCAGCAATACTTCTGCAAAAACAGAACAAGAGTTAGATACAGGAGCAGAAATCCTCCAGCATGCTGTAAAGATCCTGTATTTTCTGGATGTTAAGTGTTATGGTTTGGCTGGTCCCATGACTTATGGTCAGGTGCAGAGCCGGCTCTCCGCATAGGCAGGCTAGGCGGTCGCCTAGAGCGCCATCTGCTGGAGGGGGCGCCGCACTGCTGC
>JARVJO010000365.1:7275836-7315103 GCA_031762555.1 Cynodonichthys magdalenae | reverse complement strand
GTAAGGTTCATATGTATCCTGAGATGCAATTTTCCAAAACAGATATTGTATAATGTTGCTTCTTTTTTAATTAATATAAAAATTTTACACAGTAAAACGTACAATGGTTTTAAAATAATGTTAAAAGTTTTTCCTTAAAAGCTCATTATAGAGCATTCTATTGTCTTGGTTATGATAACATGTCAGAGTTAAGACTGTGTCCCGCCACCCCAGCCAAAAACATGTACAATAGGTTGCCTTCAGGCCCAGGCCTCCCTTGAAAAAGAGATCTGTGATCTCAATGGGATTTGTCTTGATAAATTTTATAAAATAGATTTTTTTATCTTTAAACTAGAGCATAAAATTCATCAATGGATAAAAAAACACAATTTTTCCCACCTGCAACACATCCAAATACATTATTAGATGTTTTGTGTGACATAAGCTCAATATTCTCAACATTTTCTGGTTAAAGAAGTCATTTATGAGATGTTTTTGTGCATACAGGTGCCTTCTGGAATCATTGTTAGAAAATCTACCCTCACAAAGATGTTACTGCAAATTTATATCGTCATATTCATTTTTTCAATTTTACACCTTTGCAAAAAAACTACTTTCAAGCACTTGTCAGTCAGAGACAGCACATCTGCAAACAGCAGCATGGAAATAGATCTGTGCACCTCCTCAACTGAACATTTTCCTCCACCAGGATCCTGTTCTGATCAGAGCAAAAAATGAAAGCACACACACACACAAAATGGGACAGAGATAAAAATAATCAATATGTCCCATCTTTACAAAAATCCATCCTTTCAGTCACAGACCACAGAACATCTGATGCCCTGAAACTTACTGCTAAATCTCTGTCCACACCCACCTTTTCCACAGCAGTCATGCCTCACTGAAGGAAATGAACACCATACCTTTGTCTTGTCTGATATAGAGTCTTCAGCCTAGTCTTTCATCTCTATCCATTTTTGAGGACGTTGAGGGATGAGGAAAAAGATGGGTCCAGGTTTCCCAGAAGGCCTTCTCTCCCTGCTGTTCTCCCCTGCAATTGTCAATCTTTAACCTCGGCTGCAAGCTGCCGATTGGCTCGGGTACCACATGGAGGTACGTGATTGGATGCTCAGCTCGGTGTGCAGCACAGACTCTCATCTCCCCGCTTCCCTCAACCACAGTGCTGCAATGCAGAGAGGACTGAGCCGTGCCGGGGCTATTAAAACTGTGAAAATCAGGCCTCTTGCCTCCTTAAAAACCGTATCAAACATGCCCTGGCTTTGTGACCATATGAAGACGAGTTGGTTTTAGCTCCTATGAGAGAAGCAAGATCAGACTCCCCCTCTTGCTTCACTGACAGCCAGTGTATGTGTATGGCCTCCATTTTGAAGAAACAGTCTGTCTGTGTGTGTGTGTCTCTCTCTCTCTCTCTCTCTCTCTCTCTCCCTCCCTCCCTCCCTCCCTCCCTCACTCTCTCTGTACACACAGCACCATGCTAATCAGCTGCAAAGGACCACATGCAGCTTATTATGAGCCTCTGCATGTGGACAAATAGCACTGTAGCCAAAACAGGAAACAAAAAGGCAAAAGTCTGAAACTGTCACAGGCCTTCCAGACAGCTGAAAGCCTGACGTCAGAAAACTCTGAGAACAAAGCTTCATCTCATCACGACCAAAATTGAACTCGTGTTTCAGTGAAAAGATGTATAAAAGAAGCGATTGCTTATGATTTAAAAGAGGAGGTAAGTACATTTTGTAAATAAATTATAAACAGTTTGTTAAAACTGATACCTATGCAGGCCTGAAAATTAAGGATAGAATCATCACCTCTTGGTTTCTTGATCACCAGAGTGGATCATGTTCCAAGAAGATTGTATTTTGTGTTACCCAAACCTAAAAGTTCTCAAATTAAAGCTACTCCATGTGCAGGTGTAATGCAGAGTTAGCTGCATTACACCACTATGAGATAAAAGCAAAAATGTATTTTCAGGCACTTTTGAATTTCAGATTACAGTCCTTTATTTCAGCCAAACTGTAGAAAAAATGATATCTGATATATATATATCTATATATAGAGATATACACATTTTACTTACAATATACCAAAACGGTCATGGCCAGAATTAAAACATCCAACAGAAATTATAACTCGTAACATGAGCTACATGACCACATGGTGATCTGGTGTTGACAGAACTAAACTCTGAAAAAGTGGAGATGATCATCGAATAACTCGATCATTGAAAGTACACAGCTCCCCTCACACCCATCACTCCACAATCGCCACAGTGGAGTCTTTCTGCTTTCTGGACACCAGCATCACCCAGAACCTCAAGTGGGAACTGAACATCAGCTTCATCATCAGGATGTTCTTCCTGCGGCATCTAAAGAAACACAACCTGACAAATTCTATAATGGTGCACTTCAGAGTCATCATAGATAAAAAAAAAATCCTCACCTCCTCTATCACCATCTGGTACCCTGCTGCCACCACCAAGGAAAAGGGCAGGTTGCAGAGCATCAGTCACTCTGCAGAGAAGGTGATTGGCTGCCACCTGCCCTCCCGCCATGATTTTATTGAGTGTATTTTCTATTAAGCTTTTTTTAGTCAATAGCCTCATACTTATCTTGATGTTCTATTTCTATATGATTCTTACTTTGCATTTTAGTTTATGGATTTATTTATTTATTTTTAAACCTTGTACTTGTTCTGCACTTCAACAACACCACATCAAATTCCTTGTTTATAAAAAAATACCTGATCAATGAATCGAATTCTGATCAATACTTAACACAAAAAGTAAAGACATTTATATTTGGTAGATCATTCCTTTTTTGTAACAAAGCTTCTTGGCAATAAATCTTATAGTGGGCACCTGATTGGCAGCACCTGGAGGTACCAGAAGCTCAAAACAAGCAACATTAGCTGTTTGACAGAAAATAATATGCAAATGTTTCATGTGTGTAACCCACATACTCAGCTCAATTGCTCATCCCACAAATACATGTTCCTTACAAATGTGGCATTCCAACAGTATACCATTTATTGACAAGAAACATTGTTATAACAAAGAAATAATCTATCAAACCCAAATGTCCTTACTTTTTGTGCTAAGTATAAATCTACATGATGTTCAAGCAACTCTGGATGAGATAAGAGTTTCTGTCTAGAGGAAGTTTTTCCCTTCATCCTTCCTTCCTTTTTTCATACAAGTAGGTAATTCTGTTTGGTGGAGAGGGGCAGAAAGGGGAAACTTTCCAAAATGGCTGACACCCAGCAGTTCAGAACATCTCTGGGAGGCAGAGTAAATCCTCAGACAGTCTCTCCAGTCCTCTCATTAATAAGCTGCTAGAACTTTTAGTCTGTGTGGTGTTTTGGGAATGCTTGCAGAATTAAGTTCTGCTAAAGCAGATGTTGTTGAAGTTTTATTTTGTTGCTTTGTTTCTCTTACAAACAAACCGCAGCGTCCTTCTCATTCCAGTCCAATGCCTAAACTAAACTTTCTGTGTTGTCAGATTATCATCTGTTAATTCCTCTGGGAAATTCCTCTCTGCATCGCTCCCTTTCTCCTCCATCCTGCCTGGATCCCTCACAGGCCTGGCCCGGACACTACTCTTTTGAATGTCAATAAAGTGTAGTTTTTAAACTGAGCGCACAATAAGCTCTACGGTTGCCCTGTGGCCATCAACTGAAGAAGTCAACAGTCACCCATTTAGAGCTTTCAGTAACTTCAGCACATTTAAACACTCACTCCTCCTGCACAGTGGGGTGACACCCCCCCTGTCTGTTTCACAAACCTGTACTATAAGGCAGGCACATATCACACAGTCACTGGTGCCTTGGCAGCAAATACATGTGAAAATAAAAGGGCTTACCTCTGTGGCTGCATGACTAAAAACTCTGTGATTGTGTCAGTGCTTATTAAAACATGGAGGACAGCCCTGTCAGCCCTCACCCTGCTCTGAGCACGGCTGTATGACTCCACTCTGCTGATGAAAGCCACGCTCACACTGGCCCCATGCGCAGACCAAATGTAAGGCAGCTGCTGATTGGTGCAGAGCATTTCCTGGCTGATTCTCTTTACTTTAGTACAAGCAGACTGAACCACAACAAGAAAACCTCTGCATTTTCGCATCAGCCAACAAAGCTAACAAACAGATGACTGTAATTTTATGAACATGTAACAAATCATGTTTTGTTGCAGCTGTGAGTATTGGTGAGGACTTATGAGCAGAATTGACCAAACCTGTATCTTATCAGGAAGAAACTGATCTATAGTGTTCTCCATAAATGTAAACTAACCATCGGATGAACTCAAGTCACAACACAGACACTAAACAAAATGTACTTTGACATCTGAGGATTTAATAACAGCGGTAAAAATACTAAGTAACAGTGATTCACCTTAGTGTGACCTTTGAACTGGTGTCACTGCATGTTTACATGGTTCAATCTGAAACAATGGTCTTCAGCTTCAGAGGCTCCTTTAAGCATGAAGAACAAGAACATGTAGCTAATTTTATAGATGTTCACTACCACTGTCAGCTTCCTTTTAGAGCTCTACTGTTAGTTGAAAGTTGACTTTTAAATTAAAAAATAAAACAGTCCTGTGTGATTCAGATAAACTGAAAAAAAGTATTTTTATTCACTGAGATGTTAATAATCTGGAAACACAAACACTCTGAGGCTCACTGTATTTGCTTTATATCTCTTCAAATATGAAGAAATGTTTGGGAGGAAAAAAAGTTTTATTGTAATTAGCTGCAAGAAATACATTTCTACGTCCAAGATTTTCATTGAATTTTAAAATACTTTATCCCAGATTATGGCTCCTGGTAGCCATGGTTGGCCCGCTGGCCGGGGTTGCCGCTGAAACCCAGCGGGTGGTTGGCTGGGGGTGTTTGCTTGGATGTTGGCAGGGTGTGGGGGTGGTCGGGGGCGTGGCTTTGCTGCAACGGGGGTCTGGCTGGTCGGCCTGGTACAGCCCGGGCCGAGCCTGTCTGCACCTCTCCACCGTGGAATGAATGGGTCTACTTCCTGGGGTCAGATGTGGGCTGCCCTCTGTAGAGGATGGGCGCATATCCTGGACCTGGGGAGTATAGAGTGTGTATGGGGAGTGTGAGTGGAATATGGAGAAACCTTATATATACATACATGCTCACAACCGCACACAATCAGGTGTTCAGTTCCAGTGGTTTCTGACATACACACTATTTTTCTACTGCGTTGGTCACTAAATGGATATGTGTATATAAACATATGTTCGGGTGTGTATATGTATGTATACTTTTCAGCGAGGTCATAAGTACTACTGTTTTATGCACATATATTTTGTTGTTGTGTTCTTTGTTTTGTCCCCTTTTGCAGGTGTGGAGGCAGATAGCGGATGTGTTGTCTTGTGTTTTCTCAATATATATATCACATCATATATATCATTTATCTTTTATATATCTTTTCTTTCACTTGTCTCTTCTTTAAAAGGGGAAAAAAAGCCACTGATGATGAAGAAACTAACATAATAACTAATATGTTTTTTTTAAGTGCCTAAACGTCTTTTTAGTTTTTTTTTAAAGATGCTTCACTTCTCATTCAAAAGGCTTACTTGCTTCCTATCAAGGATTGGGAGTTCCAGGCTTAGAAGACACTGTTTCTAACTAAAAAAAATAACTTTTGGAGATGAAACAGCTTTAGAAAAGTTTAAAGAATGAAATCCAGTTCTCCGTTGAACTCGATTGCCCTGGATGACTGAGAATCTAAGTGAACAGCTATTTAAAACAGAAAAATATTTCCTGGCTTTACGAGAAACAGCTTGTTGTCTGCTCAGATTTGTACATTTTGCTTCATGCACCTCAAGGTGAAGATAAAACACATAAATATAGAAAACATTTAAAAAACGTAGTGTCTCAAAATCACAGAGTGGAACTTTTAGTCATACAGAAAATTGCCTCTGCAGACTCTTTATTTCAAGACCATCAAAACATAAAATTACAAGTTTTTTAGTCCAGTGTTTAGGGATGAAACAAATGAAATACCATATTTTTGAAGAGACATAAAGGCTGAACATTTGTTTTAGTTCAGCTTCATGTATGAGTTTATAGATACTGCAGCACCACCTACTGGATCATTTAAAAAGTGTCATACTTGATGCTTTGCTGGTTTGTTACATGAGTTATAATCAGTTGTACATCTGTGTACAAAACGTGTATTTTTACCATTTTATATACTTATACTGCAGTTAATCTGACAGAAACACTATACACATTATCTAAACAAAAAATGCATCTAAACAGATTTGTTCAGATTTGTAATTCTGGACTTTAGAAGGCACAAGAATAAACATGAGTAGATAACGTTTTATTTTATGACAAGTAAACACTGAGGCCTATTTAAATCAAAACCTGACTTTTTTGTCCAACCGTGGTCGTGTCTTTTCTGTAATAAATTTTTGTTGTGTTGCATTCAATGTGTTTTTGTAGGTTTCTCCTGAATATTCTGCAGTTTATATGACAATTGAAATTGTATAATGATTAGATGATTAAACTTTTTTCAGGATATTAAGGAAATTTAATGTAATACAAACTAGTTTAGTTTAGTTATTTCATTCATAAAACCAAACAGTCTGTAATCTATATTAACTTATTATTATTATTATTATTATATTATTATTGATTTAGTAATTTTGACCCAAGAACACAGACTGAAACACTAGAATAAAATGTACAAAACGTGATGTTTTTTAATCAAAACCAAAACAGCTGATGCGGCAGCAGGCAAATATAAAAAAAGGAAACATAAAACCACGACATGTGAGGAACAGGCAAACAAGAAGACTGGTGACGGTGGAATGAAAACCAGATTAAACCGATTAGACAAGTGGTGACAGCTGAGCTTTATGAAGCAGGATGAACTTGTATTCATGAGAAATTCAATTCTAATTCCTTCACTATCAAACTTTTTTAAGTGTTGAGATCAAATCTAAACTAACAGTCTATCAGCTGATAACAAAATGTTTTATTGGACAAATCAAACAATACACAGGTAAATTGGGACAAACTCATAATACTTTGACAATACAGCATAATATCTTTTCATAGTAAAAAAAAAAAAGAACAGACATTAAAAATGCAATAAAATAGAATATATCCTAAAACATTATTCATTGTGGAATTTCAAAAGTAATATTAATGTTTTAATCTCTTGAGCGGGTTGTTCCGAACTGTAATTTCCCTTCACGGGATCAATAAAGTATCATTCATTCATTCATTCATTCATTCATTCATTCATTCATAATAAGCAAATATTTGAAATGTTTGTTAAAGAAAGTCATGAGCATACAGAAAATTAGGACTTTGTTTGGTCTGAGTTTAAATCCATTTTAAAGCTTTAAAGTTCCTCTCAGCGAAAGATCTTGAATTTGCTGCCGTCGAGGGGCGACACCATCTGTTTGTCTAAATCGGGGGAGTGGAGGGGCCGCCGCTTGTTCTTCCAGATGACTGTACAGATTCGGGAAACAAACAGGAGGCACGACAACACCAGCAGCACCACTGACAAGACAGAAATATAGAGCAACGATTAAAACAGCGTCATTATGGTGTCTATAACATTTACAATAAATAAAAGAAAATACCCAAAGTGATTTGAAACACAATTTAAATATACAAAAATTATATGTTTTTAAATTATGGACAATAGCTTGTAGTTGGTAAATTATTGACTCTAAGAAACACTGAGTCAAAGTAGCTTAGAGGTGTTTAAGATATGAAGCCTTCATTTAAATATGATGTGAAGATAAACACCATGTTTTCAGGCTGTTGCTGATGTGGAGTATAAAACGAACAACTTTAGTTCAGCTGTAGGCCACTAAAATGAAATAACATTATAAAACAGTCAATTCTGACTTAAAATAAAATAAATAAATAAATAAATAAAAAACAGAACTTTGGTTAGTTGATTCCCTTTTTTTAAACCACCTAGTTTTAGTTTCTAAAGAAATGCTGACTCTAACAACTTTTCCCCAAGAAATGAAGACACTGAATATGCTAACTCTGACTTTTACATGGTTTGGTGTTTATTCTGAACATTCTTCATACTGAGGGTTCAAATCTACTGTTGGTGTGTTGACCATGAGCTGGAATAAACAGATGACTCAGTTTTCACTAAGAACTGTCCTGTCTTCAACTGTTCGTCTGTTTAAAATCGCCTGCTATTTGTTTACAGGCCAAGGTTTTAAACACAGATTTTATGCAATCTGTCGGTGCATGAATTTCATGTTGGAGATGACTCTCAGCTACTACCACAACCAATTTAACTCTCTCTATCTGTAAAATGTGGCTGAGTTTTAGCTCACACTGAGTAATTTATCAATATTGAGTTATTTTCCCTTTCAGATTCTCCAACTGAAAAGCTTCAAAACGACATGTAGTTTGTTGAAATGTGTTGATCTATCATCAGGCATTACAGTAAGCTAGTTTTTTTTATTAATGAGACAAGGCATGTTTTAAAACAATACTTTTATTGGTCTAAAATGATGTCATTGGAAACTCTAGTGCTGTATTTACAAAAGAGATTCCCAAACTTCACAATGATGCCAAACATTTCAGAGAAAAATGGTTCATTTCACATAAAACTATAAAGGTTATAACAGAAAGGATTGTTGCTCAAGACATACCTGTTAGAAAACTTTGGTTTAAAGCTAGATTAGGAAAAGATTTTATAATCCTGTTACAGGCATCACTAGATGCTGCCTTTATGAATTCATTTTTGTTCAAATCTCAATTAAAGCAAAAATGTATATCTTTACTTTGTTTGTGCTGCAGCCTGAGCTCATTCTGACACATGTTGCCAGCAAGTCAAGATGAGTCAGACTGAGCAGGTCAGGTTAGTCATACAGCAGATCAGACAAAAAAAGATTTTTTTTTTAAATATTATTTCTATGGGGTGTTCTGTGTTCAGGAATGCCACTGTTTTAGTTTAGATATAAAATAAATAATATTTCACTCACCTGTAAACACAGAGTTTGTGGTGGGATCATCTGGGTTAAAATGTCTGTTGACGTTTCCGGCCAGAGCCACGATCAGCACCGGGTACACCATCAAGATGTTCCGCACCCATCGGTCCAGGACCCAGGTCTCCAGAATGAACCTGCAGACAGAGGAGGGAGCAGGTGATCAATTATGAGCTACTGACATGATCAAACAAGGTCTAATTTTCCGACTAATTAGTGATCTCTTTAAATATTATAGAAATTTTACTGTTGCCCTCTACGAAAAGAAAAAAGGGGAGTAGTTTTTGAGACACATAAATGCATCACTTTGCCTCTAAATGGTGGTTATGCTTTCTGAACTTTATATTGCTTAAATATAGTTCCCTCAAATTATTTAGTGAGGGGAGCATTGTTAGTTTATTTAAAATCCTGGGGGTCCTGCCCCCTATGGCGACAGCTTACCATCCCACCACATCTGCCAGAACAAGGGACAAAGAGACGGTTGCTGCTGTGCTCTTGTCAACACCCCACACTTCGAGAACTACTGCGAAATTGATCAGAGAGGCGATCGAAGTCCACGTGGTGTAAACGGTCAAACCATTCTGGACCTGAACACACAGACAGGCAAAACATTAATATTCACAAGAGACACAGATAATCTTTATGAATCAACACTCACCAGTATTCTGAGACAGGCCAGGTCTTTGCCATGATGTGTCTGCAGCCACAGTCCATAATAATCTGTGGCGTAGCAGCAGAAGAACAAAGCGCTGTAGTTGGAAAATGCTATCAGGATCAACACAACCAGAGCTGCCACCATCAACCTGCAAAGAGAGAAAAGAACCAGAGATCACATCAGGAATCTTACGGTATTGTTTGGTAATAATCAGGTAGTAATTCTCATTGTCAGTTTCAGGAACACAAATCAGAATGAAAACCCTGAATGAGCTGCAGCCACACAGCCTAAACGTAACTATTTTTGTGTTTCCTGAAAAGCTTGAAAACATCAATTAGAAGGTTATTTTAGGAAGATGATGATATGTTGGAAAAAAGTAACTTTTTTTTTTACATTTCTTGATTATCTTGTCAATGAATATGACAAAATATAGCATTTACTCCCCAGTCCACCAACCTGCATTCCTTGGATGTTGACAGTAACTGTTTATAAAATCAGTGCCAGCAACTTTATGTGTTCAGGACTTTAAATCTATCTACACTCAAAAATAGATAGTTGAATTTACCTAACTTGTTTTTTACTGAGCATTACTGAAGCAAAGAATAAAAGTAGGACACATACTCCCTATCCCACAGAAAGACCCATGCTATGTTCAGCAGCATGCTGCACAGCCAGGACAAGTAGAAACCATAGGGTAGCAGAGACTGAGCCCAGGATCTATACACAGACACACACACACACAAAAAAAACATGTTTATTCTGCATATTTCCCCAGTAAATATTGAGTAAGACTGTCATGATGTTAGCGTACCCTCTGAAAACAAATGAAGTGATGTAAATGAGCATCAAACTCAGCCAAATATAGATAACACTCCAGATGGAGAAGGTCCAACCAGCTGGAGTGATGTCTGTCTCATAGCGGGCCGACACATTAGCTGCACTGCTGAGGAAGGGATCTGGACACAGGAGACATTCAGGTTAACATCAATGCACAGTTGTCTCACAGCAGTGCCCTGATGTTTTCTGTCAGCTGAACATAAACACTGAGCTGCTGGTTTCGTATGAGTCTGAAGGAGCAATCTACTTTAATCCAGGGAATAGGATTGTGGAATAATCTGGAAGATGGGGTTAAAAATGCCAGATCTTTGTACATATTCAACAGAATGATAAAAGTTAGTTTCTGAAGGAATATGGAAAAGCATAACGTGAATCTACACAAATTGTTGTTTGAGCTGATGTTTTAATTTAGCTTTGTTTTTGGTTTTTTTTTTATTTATTGAAATTTAATTTAATTTGAACATACTCTGGGGATAAAAAGGGGCAGATATAAGATTTATTTGTCTTCTGCTACCTTTCTTTTTATTTTTTGATTGTTTTTGTTTTCTGTCGTGTATATATGTGTATATAATTGTTTGACTATTTCTCAGATATATTTAACATCATTTGAACTCACAAATATGTTTTCTAAAGCCTTCCCAATATATGCTTTTCTGTGCTCAAAAACATCTGTTTGTGTGACTGAAGTTACATTTAACTCAAATATGAGAAGAAAACAAACTTTAAATTAGAATTTACATGTTTATCTATAGTTTTATTTGTTTATTTGTTAGCAAAGCACAGTTTTATCTTCATTTTTGAGCAACAGAAAGTTTTTATAGTGTAGGTTTATATTAGGTCACCCACAGCTCTTTAACTGAACTCGAACTCAGGTTGTCATGGAAACAACTGCTCTCTTAGCTGCCATGAGGAACAGACCATTTTAGATAACAGGAAGCATCCCTACAGTAAAAACTAGTTTAAAACCAGTGAAACATTTTGTCAAACTTGAAATAACAATGTGACGGGAAGACAAAGAAAAGTAAAGCAAATTCAGAAATACTGTAAAAACTTACTTATTGCCGATCCTGCCAATGCGTTAAGGACCACAACGACTAGAAAAACCAAAACGCTAAAGATAATGACCAAAATTCGGCTCAAGCTGCTGTCCTTCATTTTGCGGCTTCTCTGCTGATGGACAGGTATGGGCACGAGCGCTGTTTATAAAGTGGTGCCTTCACGTGAATCTCGTAAACGCCCCCTCAAGAGGGGACGGTTGTAAAACCTTTAACCTCTGCAATAAATCAGGGTTATGAAACTAAATATGATTGAGAAATAAAAGCAAAAATCTTGCTTACAAAGTGAAAACGTGTTTTTTTCTGTGCTGTCCAGGTGACAGACAATATTTTTAAGAGTTCAAAACAATTAATCAGATTTAACCTATAATGCAGAAAAATTATGACTGTTAAAACTGTAGAAGGGAGGAAAAAGAGCCACAGCTTGGATTCTTGAAAACTAAATTGTACTTTATTTTTACAAACCAGACGTTCAGCTCAGGCATAAATATTTCTCAGTATTTCAAGGTTGTGGAACTTGACTTGTTAAATGGTTTCCATGTTTGAAACTATTGTATGACTGTTTACATTTGAAGTAGTGTAACTAAGCTGTGAGTCAGAACTGCATACACACCCACACAATCTCACTAAATCACACTTACCCTGGAACACTGCATTTTTATTTTTCTCAATCCTATAATTATTTTTATATTTTTTTTGACAATCAAAAAAAATGTATTTGCTGCTTAAACAGTCTATTTTTACTTAGAACATTTAATAATAGCCTCACTTGCAGTTAAACTGAGAACAGGTCTAATTATCTCTCCACAACAGAATTATTGGTCCTGTTTTGTGATGCACGTTTGCACAAGTGTACATTATGTAGTTTTATGTGGTTACTTTGTACTTTTGTTTTGCAATGTTGCACAAACTTGCACACAAGCACGTTGCTAGTATTCCAAAATTAGCACCTTGGTTTTGTTTTACTGTGTACTATGCACACTGTGTAAGTTTGAAATGACAATAAATCGACTTAAACTTGAATTTACTATGCAGTTGTTTACATGTGATTATTAACCTAAACCCTAGTTATGTATGAAGTTTTTATCTGTTCTTTTTGCTAAGTTGGTGATAAGAAAAATACAAGTTCAATCCTTAAAAGACTAATGCAGGTTTTCTGCAAAACGGTTATCTTTTTTATCTGTTTGTGCTTCTATAAAGGTTTGAAGTGTTCAAAATAATTTACTTTACTTAATATAGAGAAATGCAAAATGCATGATGTAACAAATTTTGTAGCACTACATAACACAGCCCACAATCCTGTAAATCATTTGTAAATGCTAATAAAATGGAGTTCTAGCACGTGAGTCGTACTTATGAAATACTTCCTATTGTTTTATAAGAAGTTACATATAGGTTCAAAAGTTCAAAGAAAAAGAAGACTAACAATTGTGATTTTAGTGGGAAAAAAATCAGTAAAGCATACTATAAATATTTTGTTTCAGTGGGGGTGCTTTGGTGCAGAGATAAACAAACTTCATTTTTTGTATGGTAGTGTAGTATTTATAAGAGTTATTATTTATAAGACTTAAAATACTTCTCTCTGGTTTTGTAAGAGAAAATACCTCCATACTGGTTGTCCAGACACTTTTCTGTGTCCACAACTCAAAAAGGAAGGAGTACCTATTTGTAATGCCACACCATGCTGTTAGTGCTTCTATAACGTTTTTGGAGAACAGATATCAAATAATCTCATTACCCCATGGGTATCACTAAATAACACAGCCCACAATCTTGTGAATCATTCTTAAATGTTAGTAAAATGCAGTCTTATCATATGAGTTGGTGCTTATGAAATACATCCCTTGTTTTGTAAGACGTTACATATGGGTTCAAAGGTTCGAGGGAAAAGGGAATAAAGGGAATAAAGGGAATATTGTGACTTTAGTGTTTTTTAGTGTCTTTAGAACAAATCAAAAAAGCTTCACTGCACTTTGACTTCAGGTCGTCTACCAGAGGCCTGAGAGCTTGAGGGTTCTGTGTTGTGTCTTAGCTGCTCCTATGTGCTCTTCTGGACAGAGATCTCTGAGGTTGTGCCTGAGAACCACTGTTGGAGCCACTCTTCCAGGTTGGTGGTCACAGCACACAGTGCTCCAATGACCAATGAGGCTTTGACTCTCCATAGCTTCTCTACTCTTTCTTTCAGCCCTTAATATTTTTCTAGCTTTATGTTCTCCTTCTTCCTGATGCTAAAGTTGCTTAGGATTGCTACAACTATCATCACTGCCTTTGTCTCTTGCTTGTTGACCACCACAATGTCTAACACATTGTTCCTCATAGGCCTGTTCCTCATAGGCCTGTTCCTCTCAGAGGAGGAATATACCACAGTGGAAAGATAAGTTCCTGCACAGTTTGAACCAGCAGATTGTGGAAGTGGCTGATATCAACAAATCCTTTTGGCTAGTAAAGGCTGAACTGAAGGACAGCACAGAGGCATGAATTATGGCAGCGTAAGAGCAATGGAGACTGAGGTCTGCCTTACCAAGCAGGACCCTTGTTTCAGACTGCGTAAAGATTCCGCTGAGACAGTCCAGGCCAGCAAATAATAGCAGGACGTGAGAAGCAAGCAGGCAAAGCCTACATGGAACGCCAAAACCAAGAGTCTGTAATGGTGTACAGGAACACCTGTGCCGAGAATGGACTGGAGGTCCCACAGTCAAAGTGGGACATTTTACCAATAGTGGCAGGGCTGAGATTCTTTGGGACCTTTAGATGTAGATTGACAAAAAAAATTGATGATTAACTAATCAGAAATTGCAACTGTGTTACGATAGAACATTACGATGGTATATTCTTCACTTAATGCTAACCTTTGCAACTGACTTCAAATTGCCCACTAGAGTTATCTTCCACATTGAGTGATAGGTATTTGCCTGATAACAGCTTCCATGTTATACACAGTCAGATGATTGGCCACTTGTTGGATGGAACTGTCCCTTTCTGGGTGTCTTTCATGGTCAAGACTGTCTGGCCTGGGGTCAACCACTCTGGGTGGGTCCCTTCCAATTAGCTGATTCAGCTGGTTCATTTGTGCTGCTGGGTGTACAGGCATTCAGAGTGGTCAGTTTATTTAGCCAGAATGTGTGGATCACATCCGACCCTGATGCAGTTCAGACTTTAATACCTCAGACCCTGTCTTGATTCTTTGCCACAGTGATGGATCCTAACTGTTGATGCACATATTGCTGTGTTCAGATCTTGGATCCTGCATTATCATTGAGCAATGTGTGTGTCATTGTGTTTGTCTTGCTTTTCAAGTAGTGGTCTCAGTTTTAAGTGAATCTACTATCATGTTATTCTACTGCCATTGGGAGTACACTTTAGATGGTGTGGCAGAAGATTCTGGTGTTCTGTCCGCCTCATCCTCTATGAGACAGAGATTTAGTTTCTTTTAGTTTAATTTATTTGCCTTACTCAATGGGGCTTGGTACCTTCTGATGGTGGGGATGTTGCTATATCCCCACAGAATGGTGTCTTGGTTTCTCCTCGCCATAGAATCTTTGTTGTTCCTTTATTGTACAGTATAACATGCATTTCATTACCTTATAAAATGTTCTGCATTAGGCAGTGTGATTTGTTTGTTATATCTGTTTCAATCATTTGAACTCTGCAGCAAAAACAGCTGAAAATAAAAGAGACCTAAATTTTGCAGAGAACCTGCAAGGTACTGAACAAGTATTTTTCCTATCTCCAGTGAACTGGCTACATATAAATTAAAGCATCAACTATAACTTGGTTTTATTTTACATGTCAACAACTGCACCTTTAAAACAAATTTCGCATGTTGCATTCAATATGCACAGGAAATTAGGCTACCCCTTACATAAACGGTAGGCTAATGCAATAAAGTTTTTACAACCATTAAAGCAGTCAAAACGCAAAGTTTTACAGTCTTGACATACTTGAGAATATTTCTGCCAGAGTTGGATAAAAAAAATACAATAAAATAAAATAAACCTAGAGTAACCTCTTTTTTTCTGAAATTCCAACTGTGATTGAAATTTTCACTTGAGTAAACATTATGGTTTTTAAAACGAGAAATATACTCATATACTCATGTAATAAAACTGTATTTTACAAATATTTTTTGTAATTATGGGCTAATAAATTTATTAACATAAATTTCCCTTCTATGTGGTATATTGCTTGTTTAATTACTTTTGAAATATTCATAACAGCACTGTGGAAAACAACCAATTTTCAGTTAAAAATAATATATTTGCATTTATTCTTTAATCAGACTTCGTTAAATAATCCTGATTGATTGCAAATATTGACGGACCAAACGTTTACAGCCGCGCGCTCTAATAGAAGGGGCATTTACGTGATTCACTTGAACGCATCACTTTATAAACTGCGCTCGCTCATTGCTGTCCAGCCTTGTTGTCCGACCGCCCATCTGTAGCTCGAAAACAGCCAAAAAAAACTTTCTGAAACATTGAGAACAAGCCGCTAAAATGAAGAGCAACATATTGAGTCGTATTTTCGTCATTATTTTCTGCGCTGTGGTTTTTGTAGCTGTTCTGGTCGTCAACGCGTTGGCCGGAGCTGGCAGAGGTAAGTTTTACAGCGTTTTTGGTCGGTCGGGTGGGTCTCTACCCACATTTTTATATTAACTTTCAAGTCTTTTCGTCTTTATCTTTGTGTCCAGTCCACCTTTCACGTTATTGTTTTACAGTAGAGAGGGTTGACACCATGTTTAAAAAGACAATGTTTCCTTTCATTCCTCTTCTGTTTTACCGGTTATGAAACTGGTTTTGCTTTATTTAGGGTTTAGGAAGGCTTCCAGTTATCTAACATGGTCTGTTCCTCCTGGCAGCTCGTTCACCAAAACACGAGGAGTGATGTTTCCATGACAACCTGAGTTTGGAGGTTAGAGGGAGATAAATAAGAGAGTTGTGTTAATTAAGGCCTAACATGAGCCTAAACTATAAACAAGATGATCATTAAACCCACATGTTGCTCAGAGTGTGACCAACTAATCCACAGCATCTTAATTATTATTACCGTGAACAGTTAGTTAAAACATTTTGCTAAAGAAATGATAGAATAGTTTGTGCTTTTTGTATGCTTAAATCCTCTTGTTTTGTTGGAATGAAGGAAAATAACTTTCCATCCTCCACAACAGGGTGTGGCATTAAAAATGAGACACTTTCCTTCCTTAATGTAGACACACAGAGAAGTCGCTGAAAGATCAGCATGGAAGTATTTTAAATGATAAAACCAGGGAGAAATTCAAAGTGTTTTAAGTCTCATTAAACCAACTGTAAAACTAAATATTTATTGTATGTTGTAGAAGGATTAAGGGCAACTTTTAAAATCTGAAACTTGTGCTTTTAAAGTATTATATTTAAAATATTTTATAGCACTGTTTTCAATGTATGCAGAATGTTTTATCTGTGAAAATAAAGTGCAACTAAATAGGACAACAAAAGAAAAACAATTCCATAAAAAGTATCACAAAATTGTGAGGCTCAGATGAGGATAAGTCCTTTGAATAAAGTGTGCTTAGAAAAGACAAACATCAGTGTAACCTCTGAAACAAATAGATTTTGTGTTTAAGAATCTTCCTTTGGAAGCTAAAAGGTTAAAGGATAAAGTGAAAGTCCATAAAACGAGTTAGGAGCTTAAAATCTGTTGTGTAGCCAAATATGAGCCTTTGTAAGGAATGTAAAACACAAGGAATGTTGCCTCTTCTTCATAGTTTATAAGTTTGGCAGCAGGGTTCTGTAGCAATCTGGACTTCATTAACGCATCTTTACAACAGGGTGGTGCAAAAGCAAAAACATGAGGCAACACAAATATTTAAACTTGTTTTAGTTTGTTCAAAAAATAGATCAGAATGTCTATTAGCTGGTAAAAATACAACTGTGCAACAGAGTTGGGCAAAACCGTATCGTCAGAAAAAGCTGTCAACAATTAATATTTTCCACTTTGCAATTACTGCAGTTGTTTTGCATAATTAGTGTTACAACAAACTCTCCTCCAGCGAATGGTGGAAACAAATCAATCTGTCTCTTATGAACAGCGAATTAACTGCTTATTATTTTAAAATGTTAAAATGAAGACGTTTGACTGATGATTTGTATAATTTTAGAACACAGGGTAACTGATTAAAAGTCAAAAACATGTCCTCAAATAATCGTCATATTCATCATCATTGGCTAAATCCCAAAATAATGTTTTGTTTTGGGTTTTTTTTCCCAAAATTGCCCAACTCTACTGTGCACGTTCTGAAATGTGCTGCTCGGATCAGATACCAGTGTTCTCTGCAGCAGGCCCTATTTCTGAAGGTTCTTATATAAAAATATTTTTCAATTATGAAATGTCAAGTAAAAATTCAGTTAAATTAACTATTTAGTATTTTATGATCATTTTCATCTCTGAAAAAAGCAAAAAGTACAAGTTCACTTAAAGGTCTTAAAGGTGAGTTAATTGTGACTTCAGTCTCTCAAACAGATGTTCTTAAGCACAGAAATGTTTTTTTTCTTTCTAACAGAAAGGTTTGAAACAATAGTCAGTAAAAATGCTGTTTGATAGGCTGAGATTAATAATATAATTTATCAGTTTATTTTTGGTTTAGTTTAACTCTGGTCTGCAAACATCAACTCCATCCAACAGTGCTGAGATGAGCCTGACTTCTGTTTCACCGGTGCCGAGTGTCTCTAACGCCAAGTCTCTCGTGTCCAGGTCCTTTCCACCGCAGTACAGGCAACGTGTCGGCCCGCTATGAGACAGACATCACTCCTGCTAGTTGGACCTTCTCCATCTGGGGTGTTATTTATACCTGGCTCACTCTGATGGTTATTTACATCACTTCATATGTTTTCAGAGGGTAAGTTAACATCTTAACAATCTTACTTCATATTTACTGGTGCAACATGCAGAATAAAACAGGTTTTTTGTTTCTGTATATAGATCCTGGGCTCAGTCTCTGCTACCCTACAGTTTCTACTTTGCCTGGCTGTGCAGCATGCTGCTGAACATGACGTGGCTCGTACTCTGGGACATGGAGTATGTGTCCTACTTTTATTTAATACTGTGGTGATGCTCAGTAAAAATATTTATTTTAGCCTGAACTGTGACTAATGTGTAATGTACAGGTTTAATCATGTTGTCAGTGTTGTCAGGATCTTTTGGGTTTTCTGCTTTTAAACAAAGATTCTGAAGAATTTTATTTGTATGTGCAGAAAAATAACGTGGAACATTCAGACCTTGATGTTAATGTGATGAAAACAGGAAGTGTATGTTTTTGAGAGACTGATTTGTGATTGAAGACAGCTGGGTGAGAGCATCCCCACACCTTCAGCTCATGTAGGATGTTCTCAATCTGCAGTGGTTGAGCTCAGGACAAGACGTTTTTCCAAAGCAATATTCCCGTGGTTTAAATCCCTTTTCACCTAAAAACAATGCAAGATTTTTTCTGGTCATAGGTAGAGCAGAGTATCTACCCCCTCTAAAACTGTATTAAGAGTCAGATTATTTTGAAACTTTTCCCGTCCATCAGTAGATCACCTCCCAAAAAATATACAAAAAGTACCAGCACCTGACTATTATTAATAATACTTATAAAGCTTCCAATGTTTATAGTCTTTTTCTCTCTCTCTCTTTTTTTTTTTGTTTTGCAGGTTGATGCTGGCAGCTCTGGTTGTGTTGATCCTGATAGCACTTTCCAACTACACTGCTTTGTTCTTCTGCTGCTACGCCACAGATTATTATGGACTGTGGCTGCAGACATATCATGGCAAAGACCTGGCGTGTCTCCGAGTACTGGTGAGCAGTGATTCATAAAGATTATCTGTGTCTCTTAAGAATGTAAATGTTTCACGGCTGTGTGTTCAGGTCCAGAATGGTTTGGCTGTCTACACCACCTGGACTTCTATCGCCTCTCTGATCAATTTCACTTTGGTTCTCCACCTGTGGGGTGTTGACAAGAGCACAGCAGCAACTGCCTCTCTGTGCATCCTTTTTGCAGAAGTGGTGGCATGGTAAGATGTCACTTTTAAAAAGTAGCAGAGCAATACATTCATTGATCACAAGCAGGTCAAAACAAACACTTCATGCTTCTTAGGAAGACGTTTTTGATTGATTTTTTGTCTTTTTTATTGAATATTTTAAAAAATAAATCATACATTAGTTGTATTTATGAGGTAAAACCCCTCAGTGTTCTTCTGGGCATCTTACATCACTGACCATCTGCTCCCTCCTCTGTCTGCAGGTTCATTATGGAGAACTGGGTGCTGGACCAATGGGTGCGGAACATCTTGACCGTGTACCCAGTGGTGATTGTGGCTCTGGTTGGAAACATCTACAAACATTTTAACCCATCTGATCCCACTCCAAATTCTATCTTTATGGGTGAATATAATATTATTTATAAAACTAAACTACTGTAAATTTGGAAAATCAAATATTGTCTTTCATGAACACACACAGAACATTTGTAGGATTAGTAAAATATACTTTTAACTTTTTGTTTGTCTGCCTGATGTGACAGATGTGAGTCAGAATGAGCTCAGGCTGCAGTGCAAAAAAAATTGAAATACTGATTTTTGCCATAATGGAGAATAATAAAAGGAGTCCATAAGGACAGCATTTAGTGATATTAGTAACTAGAATATCATACAAACGTCCTTAAATCAAACCTTAGATCAAAGTCAGGTTGTTCTTCATTAATTATACTATTTTATGACTCATAGACTTTGCTTTGTAACTAATCATTTGTTTCTGGCTGCCGTAACTCCCAGACATTGTTTTGTATGGTGTTCAGTGTCGTTGTGAAGTTTGGGGATCCCTCTTTGTAAATATGGGACTGAAATTCACAATGACATCATTCTAGACAAGTAAAAGTTAAGTTTTTAAACCTGTATTCTTATAAACAAAACTAGCTTGTGTGCAGGCCAGGGGATAAATCATCAAATTTCAACAAACTACACATCATTTTAAAGCTTTTTAGATTGTGAATCAGAAAATAATAATTCAGTAATAAAAAATTACTCATTGATAATCATTCTGTCTGCAAGAATTATACAGGGCCTATAACAAGTATTCACTCTCTTAGTGCTGGGCGGTATGACCCAAATTTTACATCATGTTATTTTCAACAAATATACCTTTATTATGGTATTTGACTGTATTTTTCTTTTCATCACAACTCAGCTGATAATAAAATATACAAACACTGCTTATTATCAGAAAACTGCAGTCAGCTGAAGATGCTCTTTCTGAAACACAAATTATTTATAGATTTTTTTTTTTTACTGTACCTCTGTGTGTCGCTGTTTTCATCCTCTACGTGTCTTTTCTTCTCTGCCTGGTTGTAGACAGTAATCATGCATTTTGGTTTGGTCGTGAAGGAGGAGGGTTGAGCAAAGATCGTTGAAGGTCTATCGTTTTATGTTATTTAATAAAGCTTAACAGGACAGCTCAGCCTCCTTGCACCCATCAACTCAACCCCAGTATATAATCACTTCTCCTAGAAGTCCCCCTGGCTTTTCACAATAGAAGCACATTATCATCTCCATACATTTAGCTTGCACATGAAATCTATCCATGTACATCACTGAAGAGGTGTATACTACATTCAGCGAAAACAATTATTTTATTATCATCATTCAATATAAGTAACAAAATCATCACCCACCACCAGTTATTGAGAAGTTGTTCCAACAATAACATTAACTTGTTAATGCGCATTGAAGCTGTGCAGAGAGGAAAAGTGTCTGTGAAACAGTCCACCGGTGGGCGTGACGCAAAAAGGCAATTTAAACTGATATGTTGGTATTCATTCATATATTTCTGAAAATAAAAACTGGTTTTCGGTACAAACCGGTATACCGCCCAGCACTACACATGCTCCTTTCCTAGAGCTGTCTCTAGTTGTCACTGAATGGGGTGAAGTAAATTAGACAGAACTTGGTGACACAAGATTTGAAGAAAACAAGCAGCTGAATGATGGAAAAAAAAGGTTGGAAGAATATGGAGTAATGGGCGGCTGTGGCAGGGGAGTTTTTTAAAAAAGCAACTAAACTTTTTGCCATAAGCAGTCCAGACTATTTTACTTACAAAAAGAAGGCAGGTGGAGAGGTCATCACCAGAGTGAACAAGACTGTGGTGAAGTTAGTTTTAGGTTGAATATTACATTTTTGTGCTCCGATGATTCAGCTGTCTTCATGTTGCTCGCTCCAGAACAGGGAGTCAGATTTCATTCGGCTGCCCTCCTTGTACTCCCTCCCTCCTGAACACAGCAGTAAAATTAACTTTAGGTTGGATTCAGCTGTGTCTTCTTGCCTTTTGATTGGTTCGCTAAATTGTTGCTGGTCTCTAAGTGAACCACTGTGTTTAGGAGGAGGGAGGGAGCACAGGAAGTGGATCTGAGTCAAACAGCAGGAAAACACTGCTGTGTCCACAGTGGTAGCACTAATATCCAATATGCAGCCTAAAACTAACTTCTTCGCAGCAAGAATGAGGGGCTTATCAGGTCGGTCATGGCGGTCCTCATGATCATCTGAATCTGACAGTCTTCACTTAATTTGAGAGATCTGGTGGTCGGTTCAGGTCGGTATGGTTTAAGGTTTATTAAATGTCTTCTGGCATAGTTAAGCATTCAGCATGAAATAAGCTGAGGTCAAACATTTTAAGAAAAGACCAACCTGCAACTGTTGTACAAGACAAACGGCCTCGGGTCACAAGACTTTTATTGCCAAATATATCATTCTTTCTGTTTTAACCCTTGATCTATTTTTCTGTCTTGTCAGTGGTGCTGCTGGTGTTGGCCTGCATCCTGTTTGTTTCCCGGTTCTTCACAGTCATCTGGAGGAACAAGTGGCGGCCCCTCTACTCTCCAGGTTCAGCGAGACTGATGGTGTCACCCCTCGACGGCAGCAAATTCAAGATGTTTTACTGAGAGGAACTCCGCTTTAAACCTGATGCAGGATTTAAACTCAGACCACAGAAAGTCTTATTCGTCTGTTTACTCACAACTTTGTTTTGTGGAGGTAAATCTCAGTTTTAAAACGAGTCTTTGCTGAAACATGAAAATAAAACAGCTGTTCTTTTTCTTTGGTTACAGTTTAAACAAAGCTTTTGAGCAGAAATTCTTTGATACAGATTGCAACTAGTTGCCTACTAACTAATTAATTAAACAAACATATTACTTTTAAAAGGCAAAATGTTTTTCATATTAGGACTTCCTATCTTATTGCACTTATTGCTATTATGTATTGTCAAAGTATTATGAGCTCCTCTTTATTTACCGGTGTAATATGAAGTACTCAGTTTAGCTAAACTGGTTTTATTTGCCAAATAAAACATTTTGATATAATTTGTTTTAAAGTCTGGTTAGATTTTATTTAAACTTCTAACAAAGAAGCTTTAGAGTGAATAATTAAGTTTGTCATCAGTACAAGTTCACTCAGCAAGGTTTGTGGCTAACACTTTCATTGTTGTCAAGTTTATCAGCAAAACATAAAAAAAAATAAAACATGACTAAACCTTGGTTTTAGGTTACTGTTGCCATCCACCCATCTTATTCAGCTTGTTTCAGCCGAACTGCAGCAGGGTCAACTGCTTGATGAGGAAGCGCCGGAGATCTCTTTCCCCAGCCACCTCTTCTGGGAGGTCTGAGGCGAGAGACGTTTCCAGTGTGTTCTGGGTCATCTTCAGGGTTTTCACCCAGTTGGACATCTCCAGAAAACCTCCCAAGTGAAGCGTTCATGGAACATCCTTACCAAATTCCTAAACCCCCTCAACTGTCTCCTCTCGATGTAGAGGAGAAGCTGAAAACTAAACTACACACAAAAGTTTAGGACTCACTTCTACCTCTTGGATCCAAAACCTCATTATTTTCAGTCACTACCCAGAGTTTGTGACCAGATGAGTGTAGTAATGTAGACCGACTGATCAACAAAGAGCTTCACCTTGTGAATCGTCTCCTTTTTCACCACAATGGACTAAAACAAATCCGTCTGTCAACCTCATGCCCCATTCTTCCACCACTGGTGAACAAAACTGGGAGGGCAATCCACCCTCTTTTGACTGAGGACCATGGTTTCAGGTTTGGAGGTGTTGTTCCTCATTCCAGCCACTTTACATTCGGCTGCAAACCACTCCAGTGAGAGCTGGAGATCGCTGGACGATAACAACAGAACCACCCTCGCTGCAATGAGAATCACTCCACTGAGCAGGTGCCTAAGGCTCTATTATAAACAGTGTGTTATGATGACACAATCACATTGTAACACAAGTAATTGTCAATATTTACTTTAAAAGAAAACTGGAAATGTTTAAGATGAACACAAAATTGTTGTTTTACATAACAGTGCCTTACTGTCTTATGAGACCTTGTGCCTTTACTTTATAATGCAGCTGCATTGTTAAAGGTTGGTCAGCAGATGACAACATATTGTATCAAATGCTTCTGAACCCCGAACCATTTGCTTCATATTGATTCAGTTGTTCAGAACATCTAAGGCTACATTCACACAGCAGAGAAAAGTGTCCCAAATCTGATTTGTCTTTTGCTCATATCACCCATATTTGATGTTTTTTTTCCTGACAGTCTGAACATGACATGTCTAACTTGTTCAAATCCACATCAGATCACTTTCATATGTAGCACTACATTGAATATCCAAAGTTTTTCAAAGCAACCTCTGAAGGGTCATGATGCAAAAAAAGGGTCCAGTTGAGGTGGTTTGGGCATTTGGTTGATGATGAAACACATGATCCACCTGGTGGAGTCAGACCCAGAGCTCAAGACAGACAACCTTGGAGTCCCTTTAAAAGAAGTAGCCAGGAGAAGAGAGGTCAGGGATCTCTGCTCAAGCTGTTGCCTTTGTGATCCAGTCTTGATTAAGCAGCAAAAGATGGTTGGATTGAATGTGTTAGTTGTTTTTGTAGACATTTTAGTTTGTAAGTCTGTAAAACTGCTGCAGCTGGAATCACTTGGAACCTGAAAGTCCGTTATGTTCTGGTACTTGTTTAGTTTTAGTGTATCTGCACTGAATTAATGCCTCATGCCTCTTTTATCCAGTCATTTTATGATCATTCTACCAATCCCAGACTGACAACAGTTTAGAATGTTGCTTTAGAAAAAGAAGAGAAGAGAGTAGGTAGGATATGAGGAGAACATCTATTAGGGCAGACCTCCAAAGCACCAAGTCTGTTGAAGTTTCTAGATATGTAGTTATGCCCCTAAACCTGGGAGGAGTTACCCTATTAAACCCAAAATCCCAGCTCAGTCTTTGAAATTAATAAATTATTTGTTAGGATGATAACACAAAGTTGACAAAGTATAGAAAGTTTTTCAAAAATAGTAAAACAAAAAAATAAATAAAAATAAATGCAGCAAATTTTACGTCATGAAATGTTTATTTAAAAATGAAAGAAAAAAATATTTTTGTCTTTGCTTTGATACCAATATTATATAGAAAGTAGTAATGTTAAGACATGCATACTTTGTTAAAGGTAAAACATTCAATAAATCTAATGTTTTTTCACTGAATGATCAATTTAATAAAAAAAATTAAAAAAAGTATGTACTAGTATCAATACCCCCAAAATGTATCAAAACAAAAGTCGCCTACTATTTAAAATTATGTACTATTTTAATTAAAAATTAAAGGACTAACCACAAACATTTTATCTAAACTAATGTCCTTTGTCATGTATATGTGATATTTGGTCATCCAAACACTGAATTTAAAAAGAAGATTGTTAGTGAATAAAAATAAAAAAGGTAGTTCTGAGAGAAGCCATATTTTTGCCACATGTAGCTTTTAGATTAATTTTCAGTCATTTTTTAATCTAAGCAATCTTCAAATTCTGACATTTGCCATTCATGAAAAAAACCCATAAATGAATACAAAGCTCCACAAGAATTTTCAGTTTCATCAGTTTCTATGAAAAACAAACAATTATGAATACAAAGAAATTATAAAATATATGCTTGATAGTTTAAGCAAACAAACAAATTAAAGACAAGTTTATCAGAACATGTTTCTGCAAATTGACTAAAATATCAAAACATCATCAGCGTAGAACGTAAAACTAAAGATAATGTAAAACGATAAATTGTTCAGATTTGGAGCCTATTTTGAAGTGAACAAATTATTTAAACTGATTTCTACATGTTGACTAGATTAGTTCTTTTTAGCGCTCTGATAAACCACCTATGGTTATAAAACTAGATAAATCTGATCAAAGTAATTTTGACAGGTTTGTGGAGTAGCTGATTCACTCAGACATTTCATCCAGACTCTTTATAGCTTCCCTTTTAGAGATTATTTTCCAATCATCTGGAATCTCTCTTCTGCCCTCAAATTTTTTTCCATAGTGCTCCTCCAGCTGTGTTTGAAATTGACACACAAACCATTTCCAATATGCCAGTTTGGACTCATCAGGAGTGATATTCCATGCAGCGTACTCTGGACCGGCAGTTCTGTATCGCTTGAAAGGAACAGACGTCTCTGATTCATGATGAGGATAAAAGCTGCGATCACTGGCAACATTAGTTGTGCAGAAGTTGATGCTCATCTCCACTGTGCCTCTGTAGTGCCAACCATTGATCCCTGAAGGCCGATGGAAGGGGACACTGTGGTGGTCAGGACTGTGACCTTCGATGGTGTTGGTGCAGACAGCGGCGCAGAATGGACACTTTACCCAGCAGCACTTACACAGCTGATCGATGAGGATTTCTTCAGGCTTCTGCCGGGACTTGTACATGTCATTTTCTGAAAAACTGCTAATTTCCTTCATGACTGATTTAAGTTGTTTATTTGTTTCATCTTGGAGAAAATCAAAATCACTTATGTCACTAAAGTTTTGTGCACTGACGGTTTCAAGTTTCAGCTCACCTTTGAGCAAGCTGAATAATTTGTTCAGCCACATGTTTGTGTCTCCATTCTTAGTCTTGACTTCCACTGTTGCAGCTGATAAAGCTTCACGAACACATTTGTTAATGTCCTCAAGGTGGTTTTGAAAAAACTTTTCAGTTTTTTTTTTCTTGTCTTTGGGATCGGTGTAGATGTATTTCTGTACTTCGGTCTTTATGAAAGCCTCTGCTTGCCTCCGTGGATTTCGTATGTATCTTATGAAACCATCAAACTCCTCTTTCTCAGCGAGTGACTTCAGCACATGTTTCTCCAAGTTCAGCCTATTTCCACTGAATGCGGGGAAATTACATTTCATCTCTCCAGCGAGAGTGATGGCAGTCCTGTTGTAGGCAGCTTCAACGATGGACACTTTCAGCTTTCCACAGATCAGTTCTCCAAGCACAACAGCAGAGGAACTTCCTTTGCAAAAGCTTTTGAAGATGTTATAATATTGCATTTCTTTACTTTTTAAATAAGTAAGTGCGTCAGTGTTCTTTTTGAAATTCTCCTGGGACTCCAGAAGCCAACTCTTTGCTAACTCAAACACATACAGAAGCAGATCGACTGTAAACTCGTTCTTTAAAGGATATTTCCATGTGGATTTAAATTTTGTCACTTTTTCTTTCCCAAGTTTGGCCATTTCCTGCAAGTAAGTTGATCCATAGCCTCTTGTAGCAACAGGTGTCCTTTCGATTGCTTCAATAGACTCTTCTACAACACTCTCAATGAGTTTTCTGATCTGTTCTTGTTCTTCGTAAGTCAAAACACTGCATGAGCTTTGTTTTGTTTGTGTTGATTCATCTTTTCTAACAAAAACACCATAGAGAAATTGAAAAAATGATTTATTTTGTTTTTTTGCATCTTTCTTTTTGTTCTCATTACTTTCAAGTTGTTCACTTGCTCCAGACAGATCTTGGTTTTTCGGGAGGATCAGATAATCTGCATAATCACCCATCTCTGATATGCTTTTGTACCTGTCTCTTGTTTTGCATTCCATTGTAAGATCATACTCCATACCAAGTTCTTCAAGGACAGTAAACAGATCCACTTCTAAATTGATGTCTTCAACAGATTTTGTATCAACTGTTAACTCAGTAACCCAGGTGCTCCAAACAGATCTGAACTGCTTTTGGAGCTCATTTTCATCTTTGGCCTTATCTTTTAACTGCTGAGCGAGTTCTTTGCTCTTCTGCAGGAGTTTGTTCTCGAACACTGTCTTTGGATCATCCAGCTTTTTACGAGCAACCTTTTGCTGAATAACTTCATCCAGTTTTCTTTTCACCACTCTCACCAGTTCATTTTGAAACTCCTTGATTTTGTTCTCGAATCTGCCTTTCCACTGAAGCAGAATTTCTTTATCCTCATCATCCTCAAAATATTTTGACATTGCTTGTTTGACTTCATTATATGTTTTGCTTGCTTCATTAAAAAGATCATTCAGCTCAATTTTGTTAAGCTGTCCGTTTTCTATTCTGTTATGCAGCTCATTTTCAATGGTCAGAATGTTGCTCCTGATGGCCCAGGTCCAGTTCCCGTACTGACCTTCAAGTTTTCTGTACACTGCAATTTCAAGTGTGTTTTTAAAACTGAAAACAAAGTTTTCTTTCAGAAGGGCATTCCACAGGTCTTGAATTTTTCTGCTGAGCTGCGAAAGAGTGATGCCCTCAGAATTTGAAGCTTTAGAGAGAACAACATCTTTTAGTTCCTGGATACTTTCACTGTAGCCTGGGTTTGGAGGAGCCATAGGTGGACTGCCTTCCCATAGCTGGGCTAAGTATTTCACATCCTTTTGTACATCAAATCCAATGATGTCACCAAAGCACTTTGCATCACAAACCTCTTCTTTGGCTGCTAATTGAGCCATCTGGTCCAGCTTATCTTGCAAGCGCCTTTTTCCATCCATGTTCTTCTCTGCTGCTGCAATGTCTGTAACATTCTGGTGAACAAAAAGACAACTTGGCGAAAGTTTAACTTTCTTCATCCTCATGAAAGCCTGAACAACAATCTGCAAGATATCCTGCATCTCAGCTGGATTATCTCCAAAGATATTGATTAACGTCATGTTTCCCACTCCAACAACAAACGTTGCCAGTTCGTTGTCATGATGAAAGGTTGAGGTACCTGCCAGCTCAAGAGCCCGCAGTCCTTCAGTGTCCACCACCAAAATGTAGTCAAACTTAAGGTTCTTCTTGAACTCATCTGATAATTTTACCAGCTGCATGAATGCACCTCTTGTGCACCTGCCAGCACTCACTGCAAACTGCAGTCCAAACATGGCGTTCAGCATTGTTGACTTTCCAGTGCTCTGTATGCCCAGAACTGACAGCACAAAAACTTTCTGGTCACCAAGTATATTAATGACTTCTTCTAAAAGACTAGAGATCCATTTCAAAGAAACATGACCTGCATCACCGTCCATCAGCTCTAAGGGGTGTCCAGAGATCAGCAGATCTGCAGCCAACTTAGGGTATTTGGACCACTCCCCCATTTTATCCTCTGCATGAGTTGCTTCATGGGCCTCATATAACTGTCCCAGTTCTCTGAAAAAGTGCTCCAAGCCAAAAGTTGCTGACTGCAGTTCTTTTGATAGGCTTTCAAGCTCATTTTTCTTGCTTTCTAAAAAATGGTCACTGTCATGATTGTGTTTTGCAGTCAATGATTCGGACCAGGTGTTGTCATATTTCTGTAGAATTGTAGAAACATCATCTGCTGAGAGAGCATCTGTTAGGATCTGAGTCCATCTCAAGAAATATTCTTTGTCTTTTGGTGGCAAGGACAAAAGGCTTTGGATGAACAACTTCATCAGTTTACTGCAGGATTTAGCACATTGATTCTTCCGTATTTCCAACAGTTTTCTTTGTTTTTTAGATTTTTCCTTTTCAATGTGTCCTTTGAGATTATAGAGTTCTTTGTTTATTTTGCACCACTCATGCCACAGATGACCTTGACATGGAAGGAAATCATCCTTGATTTTTAAAACGTTTGTATTTTGCAGCAGATTAGCCATTTTCTTAGCAGCAGATTTCCCATTTTGACAAATAGGATCACTTTCATCCACTTTGATTCCAGAGACCTCAGCCATGGTTTCAAGCTGAAAGGTTATTTTTGGAATGAATGGATCTTGAGAAGATAAAATGTCTTGAATGATTCTCTTAAGTTGTTCAGATACATCTGAGTGGCTTCTGTCTTTTAGTCCTATTTTGTATTTTCCCTTTTTAATCACAGTAGGCCCACAAATATCATCAACAATGAGACAAATGAGAGGCTTTTTGGACTTGAAAAAATCTGAAATGATTGACCAATTCTGGTCATTTTTTTGCAGATTTGGCACCAGTACAACACTGAATGAAGATTTTTCAGTCAGTATTTCACGTTGTTTTTCAGTCACTGCAGCATCTCCATGAAGATTTCAAAAGGCGATGCAGTCATTGAAGGCATCATTAGGTTTTCCAGCAGGGCAGTACCATGCAATCTCTGCAACACCGTTCAGTAAATGTTGAGATTTTGTACTACCTGCACAGTTTCTGTGGAAGAACGTGTCGTGGCGGTCATTGATCAAAGAGTTCATCAGCTGAGACTTGGACACTGAGGTTGAACCTAAACGGAAAAATGACACCAATGGTGTCTCAGCTTTGTAGATTGGAATATTCTTCATGGTGATGAATGAATCATCTTTATTTTGAGTTATCTTCCATGATTTTGTTATCTGTCTGAATGTCCATAAAGGACACTCTATCTCCATTGTGAATGGGTCAGGAACAAGCAAAGGTAAGGCATACTGACACTGTGACAACTTTGTGATCATGATCTGTCTGAGGAAACTGTCTGAACAGAGAAACACTGCCATCTGAACATCCATTGGATGTACCTGAGTTTCTTCTGTTTGATTTGTCTCCACACTAGAGCTCAGAAGAGCCTCTAAATCGTTGTCATCTGCCTCACTTGAGTCAGTTTCAGCAACAGTATGAAGAGGGGTCAATTCAAAATTGTTTTGTTTAACAGGAATATATCTGGCCCTGTAATCTAACATCATCAGCCTGCGAAGAAAAGTGTGAGCTAAATCTTTCTCACATGTTTCATGATGAGGCTTTAAAGATGGACTGATTTGAAGAAAAACTGCTGGAGTCAACTTCTGGTGGTAGTTATCTTGAAGGTGAAGTTTGGCAAACAAGGATTCAGTTTCTCTTTGATTCTTCTTGTGTTGTTCATGATCACAAATCTTCCCCCAATGCTGTGGAAAAGACAAAAGAATGTAAACAAACATGTTTTCTTATTTGTGTAGCATTGAGCAGAGGGTTGGGGCTGAACATTGGGCCTCATGCAAGAACCGTTCCTACGAACAAATTTGTTCTTAAGTTGTACGTACGAGTGATTTATAGGAGAACTTGTGGCATTCACCAATTTCTCGTATTCTAAGGGGGGAGAGGGCCAAACAGCCATATTTAGTGCAGGTATGAAGGGTTTGGTTGGTCAGTATTAAATACTTTCCTCCCAATTCAACTTTTAATATTTTTCTTCCGAAGACATCCAGACTCAAAAGCCCCTTCTCCATGAGCACAGTTCTACTCTATTCAGTTCGGGTCAATTCAGTTCTGTTCGGCTCTGCTCAGGTGTTTGTCTCCATTTCAGTGTGTCCCTCACTCTGTGGGCGTCATTATGAGCGGACCATCTGCAGCGACTTCATCTGACTTCATCATTGGAAAAAAACAGAACCACCGGAGAGGAGGTTCTGAAAAAGTGTGGCTGTGCATGGTTGAGAGCGGTTGGAGACACATTCGACCGAGGCTGAACCAAGCCAAACCGCATACAAGAGTGTCAATAGAGATGGGGCTAATTAGGACAGCAATTTAGACCACAAAATCTGGCTCCATCAGCTCCTGACAGGATCATCAGACCTTAAGAGTTTTCTCTCACCCTCAAACAAACTGATTAAAATCTCAACAATTGACCTCCAACTGTCTGCTGCAATCAGTGCTGTTTTAATGGTGAAAACAGTTTCACTTTGCAGAATTTACAGTGCCTGGACATAAAAGCTTTTTGTCATTGTCAGAACAGACAGAAAACAAGTGGCACAAACACTGAAAGTATGGTTCATGGCTTACTGTGATTGAGGATAAATGAGCAGGTGCCTCGTAAGTGGGCCTATTGCTCTCCTCAAAAAGACAGGACACAAGGTTAGAAACTCTGTCTTCTAAGCTTCTCAGGATACATTAAAGGGATTCCCAATAATTATTTTTCTTTGTCTGCTCAGAGCCAGGCAGTGGCCTAAGTAATGCAAGGAGGTCTCTAGTTCAATGCCACAGGCATCACACAGACCATTGTCATGGAGTCCCATCACCATTTTGTGGCGATTGAGCAGACTGTTCCAGTTAGGACTCCAACCAGTGTGCTTAAAGTTTTCCTTGTCAGGGCAATGAGAGCTTTCCTAAACATATGATTTGGGCCGTTTATCAGTTCACGTGCCTGTCTACAGCTCTCCGAAGGCCACACTTTACATTATTACTAGCTTGTGAGTGTGCTGAAGCAATCAACCAACTGGGTAAAGATAACAGTCTTACTGTTAAATGGATACCATATTGGGATTAATGGTAACGAGAGAGCTGACTATGTTGCAAAAGCTGGCTGTCAGGCCCACTTCAAAGGACCAGAGCCTGTTGTAAGTATCTCAACAACAGTCTGTAGGACTGCCCTATAGGACTGGATTAGACGTCAACACTCAATCTGCTAGAGGGAGATGACGAATACTGAAAGTAAGATAAATGGTCTTCAGGCTGCTCTGTCTGACTGTGACTAACAAACATCATATAAATGTGTCACTGAGTGAACATTCAGTCTATCAGAGGAGTGGCCAGAACTGGACACAGGATTCAAGAGAAGGAGCACAAACCCTGTTCAACTGGTCATTAAGCTACAGTACATTGGTATTCTGCACCACCAAACACAAAGGGGCCTCGGAGCAGTTTTTGACACCTAAAAACTTTATTTCTCCTACAAGTTTTTCTTCATGTGTTTGAACAAACCAGATATCTATAATATCCATGCATGTGCTATCCTGAATGTCTTCTTAGCATAGGTGGAATATCTTGATTCCACAGCAACAGAACCATATCGACAGCTCAGAACAATGCTTATATTCTTCTTGCAAAGTTTCAATTTATTAAATAAATTTCATGCAAAACATCCTCCTACCATATTTTTGTCATCACTTAAAGTTTTGTCTGAGGTTCCTGCAGGATGTTAAAGAAACAAAGTCGGGTTAGTTTCTGCTTCTAATATTATATTTTCAGGGTAATTTATTTCTTTACTGATTATTTTCAGTGTTTAATTTGTGACTGTTTTATTTCAGAAGCAGTTTACCTTTGTCCAAGCTTGTACTGTCATCATCATTCTTCTCTGATAGTATGTTGGGTTCACTCACTGGACCACTCTGAGAAAATAAATCTATTTAAAGAAATTGAGCAGCAGATCAGACCCACTGACCCTGGTGGAAAAAAATACTGTTACCTCTGTTTTAGTTGCACCCTCTTGCACCTCATCTTCTGCAAGGAAACCATAGGGTTACATAGGGAATACATTATTTTTTAATCATTCTGTTTGCAATACCCAGTATTTAGTTAATCATTTGCTTAGCAGAACTTCATTTTTGTTTAATGTTTGTCTTTTACACCTGAAACTCCTCAGACTGAAGAAGTCTCTTGCGGGAGAGACGAAACGTTTCATTAAAGACGAACCCGTCCAGAGGACCTACTTATTGTTTTTTGGTTCGTCTTTTAACTTATGGCAAAGCAAATGTGTTACTAAAATAGTCAGTCCACATGTTTCTATTCACAAGGTTGACAAATCCCTGAAAACACAACACAAAGGCAATGGCAGTCAGCTGAAAAAGGCAAATTAAACTATAATCATATTTAATTTAAATCTGGAAGTAGCATGCATATTCTGGAGCAGGTTATTGTTGTGTGGCAAAAGATTAGAGAGACAAGAAGGGCTTCTTGATTTAAAATAATTTGTTACAAAAACATATTGAGCAGAAAATTCCCAGGAATCAGATAGTTTTAACAGCAGAATACATCTAACCTGAGACTGTAAGATGATGTGACCTGTGACCTGCAACAGGAAAATCTCCCACCTCTTTGAGTTTCTTGAAACGCTGAAGAAATCATCTTCTGTTCTTCCTCAGACCTGACTTCCAGCTGTGGGTTCTGATCTGTATCTTCACCTCCCAGCAGTCTTCTGTAGCAGCTTGGACTGGTTTCAGAGATCATGACTTTTATTTTTTCTATCAGATCCACTATCTCCACTGCCTCTGTCATACTCCTTGTACATGTGTAGCATCTTTTCTCAACAAAACTGCTTTTTGCTCTCAGGTCTTCTAATGCACCTTCACAGTTTTCACCTTCATTATGAGTCACAACTGTCATTAAATATGCAAGTGATTGTCCCCCAAAAGTTTCTTCTAACCACTTCACTCCTGATGTGTAACGACTGTCATGCAGGCCATTTGGTACCAGTAGGAGAAAAGCATGAATTCCCTGGTTTAAAGGGATTTTTTCTATGTCTTGTAGACCAAGTAAGTTAATAACAAATATCTCCTGACCACACAGATCATAAAGCCTGGAGGAAAATTTAGTTTGCTCATCATGATCAAGTAAGATGTTCTTTGATCCAGTCTCAACAGAACTTGTGTCACCAATTATCACAAGTGTAAGCTGAGGATCAGCTGAAAAAGAAAAAAATAGCATCTAATGTTAAACTGAAGTTACAAAAAAATGTCAGATTCAAATCAAGGTTTAAATGTAGCTTAAATCTATTAATGAAACAAGTCAATTCTCACATTTTTTGCTGTCTGTAGATGCACATGTGTCTTTCTGTACACAGCTCACTTCTTCAGGCTTGTCTGTTAATTTAATTTTCATAGTTTCACTAATATTTTGTAACTTCAATGAAATATATATATCATTAGTATTCTATAGTAATATTACCTCTGTCTTTGGTTCCAGGTAAAACAGAGGTGTTTACAGCCTCCTCCTCTGATGTACCATGGTTCAGTCCTAAGTCTTGATCGTCTATAGGTGTTTCCATTAATTCAGTCTAAAAGAACAAGCATTTTTTTTAACTTGTACAGTTTTTCTAAATTACATTTTTACTAAAGCAGTAACTGAGATTAAAAAAACAAGTTTGTGTGTCTACAAAAAAAAGCAGGTGTCAAATGTGACTAGAGAATATTTTCGAATAGAAATTCATTCATTTTTTTGTTTCATCAAGTTATAACTTCAATTGAACAAGATTTAAAAAACAGTTTTTATGACCTCTGCGTAGTTTGGTAAAGTTTTTATTTTTTATTTTATATTTTTGCCTGGAAGGTCATTTGGATTCCAATTGAAAAGGTCTACATTCACACTGCAGGTCATAACACTCAATTCCGATTTTTTGCAAAACTTCTGCATGTCTCTAATAAAGAAATGCAACACGAGCATTCAGACTGCAGTCACTTTGAAAAACATCAGATATACAGTATATCCAGTTCAGTACCACATACTAAAAAGGCCTGGGTTGAATTTCCTTCTGCCTCTATGTAAATACAGTGGGCGGTTCTTCTTGGGTCAGCTATATTGGTCAACAGACAGGAAATATCAGTATCTATGTGCAGATCTGTTGTGCATGCTTGTGATGCCTCAGTTTAGCTTAAAATTTAAGGTTTAGTTAAAAACAAAGGCACAAGTAAGTGTTTTCCTCCTTGCCTTTGTTTTTAACTAAATTTTAGTTAACTAACCAATAGGAGAGGAGCTGACCCAAGAAGCCCTGCCCACCTTATTTTCATAATGAGGCAGAAATGCATAAGGTGAAGTAAAAACAGGAGACAGAGAAAAGTTAAACACATAGACATAAAAAGACTTGTAGGGAAACATTTTAAAAAGTTAAATTTAAGAGACACAAATGCATGTACAAGTAAAAGGAAAAATAAAAGGAAAAATAAAAACTATTTTTTTAAACAGTAAGATGTAAATTATGTGTTCAAATATATAATTTCGTGGAACTAAGCTGAAAAAATAAATATTAAAGTCTGTTAAATTATAAAACAGGAGGTAAAGTTCTTCTTTTTAAATTTAATTGGTGCTTTTTAAGTGTATTTATTTATTTATTTATTTATTTATTAGTTTATTCTGCTTTTATTTTTAATTATGTCAGTTTCGGTCCTCCACTCGTGCACCCTCACTTTGTTCAACGCATCAACTAACCAGGCTTCAATCTGATATCCGAGAGATATCTGTATATTTCAGCAAAACCTCAGACATCGTTCATCCCATGTGAATTCGCCACATAAAAGACAGACATTGTAGAGTACTTTATTTATTACATGGGGTCCCCAGATAATGCTTTTTCAGTGCAAATATGACTTAAGATAAACTTGTTCAGAATAGGCATTATATAAATAAACTGAATTGAGGAAAAAATTATAAAAAAATATATACCTTTGTTTTACTTCTATTGTCTTCCACATCTTGTTCTGTTGTGTTAGAAAAAGCAGTCATAATAAAATTGTTTTTCTGACCAAATATGACATCATAGTTATGTGTTGAGTGAATCTTTTGTCTTTTTAACTTACCGTCATCTTTCAGAGATTTGGACATTAAATTGGCCTCTTGTCCTCCTGTTGCTAATGTGTTATGTTGGCTCTCCATCTCCACTCCTCCTCTTTACAAGAATTCAATCATCACTTCAGTCAAATGCAAAAAGTAAAAAAAAAGTTTAGCTTTAAAATGAAACTTTTTAATTCACATCCAAAGTTTTGTCTCACAAAACCATTCACAAATTTCACACATTTACACATGTATACATATTAAATTTCTGTAGCCACAAGTTAAAAAAATCAATGGGCTGGTGCCTATCGCAACTTTGTGCATGGCTGTGACATGTTTACTAAAGCTGAATTAAAGTAGTATCTCCCGGCTAATAGTGTGCATGTGAATGTATTACTAAACTGGCAGGCACAACAGTAATGAACAACTTTTGTGTGGGAACAAAAGAAAAAAATCCCCTGATGTATTTTGTGTTGGGAGAGGCGGCGAGGTTGGACCAAAAGGTGCAGGCACGAGGAATCCAAAAATAAGTTTTTAATAAAGGAAAAATTCAAACTAACCAAGATAACTACAGGCAACACGGGAGGGAAACCAAGGTAGAACCAAACAATGGGCCTCATGCAAGAACATTTTTGTATTCTTATCCTAAATTTCTCTTACTTTTGTTCGTACGAAGGGTTCTTACGAACATGCCACGTCAGATTCAACAAACGGTTCTATCTGCAGAAAAAGTGTGTAAATGAGCAGTGTAAACATGATGAATGCGTATTCAGGTGCTCGTGCACGAGGAGAGGACATTAGCATAATTACCACCCCAAAAACACCATATAAGGCTACGCTTCCTGCCCCACATACCAGGAAGTGTTTGTTCATGAAAATGACAGCGACAAGTAAAATGAAGAACTTTACGAGTTCAGAGACTGAAGTCCTGCTGTCAGAGATCCAGAAAAGAAAATATGTCATTTTTAGCAGCTTCAGCTGTGGAACTAAAGGAGCTGCTAAAGCTGAGGGATCATATACAGTCACAGAAACAAAAATCTAAATCATATTCATCTCTCTCTTGTCCTGCTTTGGTTTTTCTTTGGTCAAATATTTTAATTCAAGTGTAAACAACTGTGTTAAATAATTTTCATTTATTCAGAAAAAGAGCCACACCGATGTGCCAGTCACGCACCATCCCCCATCCCCACATCGCTGTCGCAAGTGGTGTCAGATGCGGTTGTGAAGAAAGCATTTTAAAATGTCTCCAAAATTTGTCTAGCACTTTGCAGAAAATAGCAAGCTGATGTGCTGAATAAATCTCAACAAAATAAAATTTGATTAAAAAAATAACATAATCTATAAAGCTTATTATATACCGAGACAAATTAAACTTCAATTATGCATAATTTAAGTTGGTTTGTAGTTTCAGATCTTCATATTAATTATACAACAGCATTAATAGCCAATTTATTTTAATTTAAATGTTAAATCTTACATTATGTCCTACCGGTAGGTATAACTCTTTCTAATATTTAAATAAAAAGGTTGTAGAAGGAAAAACGTTGTGCAAATTATGCTTCATGTTTTATTCACCTTTAAACATCAGGAGAATGTGCCTGATGTCTTGACATGAGTAAATATACTCCAGTCATAGAGGTATGGGATGCCATTTGTAAAGCAACTTGTGCTTAAAAATAACAGTTAAATGTTAGCATTTAGTCACATTTAGATTCAAACACTGTTCAAAAAAGTAGTGTGGATTTTCTCATGTCATATTTTAGCACATTTAAATTGTTAAATCTAAATGTTAAATGCTAAATGTACATCTAAATAATAAAAGTTAAATCTAAATCTAAATGTTAACTCTAAATGCTAAATGTCCATCTAAATAATAAAAGTTAAATCTAAATCTTAAATGTTAAATCTAAATGCTAAATGTTAAACCTAAATCCTAAATGTTAAATAAAATGGTAAATTATAAATGTTATAACTAAATATTTAGCTTATATGCAAATTGTTTATGCCTGTAACTGGAAGTGCCAAAATAAAAGCTCGACTGCATTTAATAAACATTGTTTTTTTTATTCTATAAACATTTAGCATTTAGATTTTACATTTATATTTAATTATTTAAATGTGATAAGAGGTGACATGAGAAAATCCACACTACTTGTTTGAACAGTGTTTGAAGCTAAATGTGACAAAATTTAACAGTTGTTTTTAAGCACAAAGCACTTTACAAATGGCACCCCATACACAGGTGTAATCGTGCACTCCAGATTTAAATGCAAACTTGGGTGATGTGTTTTCATGGCGTTGGTGCAAAGGGTTTGTTACTTAATTAATTTAGGTCTAAACTGAAGGCTAAATCAACTCAAATTTATTTTTTGCAATGGTATGTGTTCAATTATTAGTGTGTAAATTGTAAATTAAACAACTCCAAATCTATATACTGTATATTTTGTGAGTGAATCGTATTAACCAAGCTCTATAAGGTGAACTGGATTTACCAGCTCCAGTCACTTCCCTACCATCCATATATCAGGAAAACTTGTTCAGATGACCGAGATCCAGTTGCTGTCATTCCATGAAGACGCCACACCTAAAAGATATAAATATTTTTAAAACTTTAATATAAATCGCTCCACAAAATAGTTCCTTGTTTTCACATGATACAACCTCGCCAGGTGGGAGAGAGGAAAAAAGACAAGAACTCTGTGTACAGAAACACAACTTCATACTAAGCAGCTTTGTCTATCTTTGTTTACGGAAAACATGTAATGCAAACTATAAAACGTAGGTGTTTAGCAATTCAGTATGCTCAGGAGTTACTAATTTATTTATTTATTTTCATGGCGAGGAGCCACATCCTAAATCGAAAGCCACCTCTAAAACAGATTTTTATAGGAAGGAGTTTAAACAGGTGTGTAAATTATGATATATTGTTTTGACTTTCTGTCTGTTAATACTTAGATATTGTAGCTATTAAAGACAATTAATTAATTAATTATACAATAATGTTAATTTAACTAATTTAAAATAAATCTCATGTTTTAAAGCTATAATTCCATTGTTTCTGTTCTGTGCAATTAGCTTGTGTTTTCTATTATTTAAGCAGTTTATAGTTGTGAAATATTTATATTTTCTACCCTATAATAACGAACTTTCATAAATATATTTTTATATGTGAAGGGAAATATTCTTTCGTTTCATGTGTTGCTTCACCTCCTGTTTATGAATGTGACTAACACTGATTCAATAT
>JARVJO010000365.1:7241061-7265824 GCA_031762555.1 Cynodonichthys magdalenae | reverse complement strand
GTGGCCTTTAGCCTGCTAACGACTGTTAGCTTAAGCTTGCGCGTTGCAACCTTTATTTTCACGCTGCTAGACAAAACCGCTAAATGTGACTATAAAAACTAATTATGTAAACTCTCATCGCAGGTTTACGTTATATAGATAACTGACTTGTCTTTTGTAATAATTGACTCTGTTGTGATAGCGTGCGCATGCAGTAATTTACCATTATCGAATAGGTTAGTGGTTTGAAGGCGGAATGTTGTTTTCAATATCAGAGTCGTTAAAGAAAACGAGTCTTAATATTTATCTTGCATTTAATTGTTTTGCGGTTTGCTTGTCAACGTGCTAATTTTATTGATTTACACGTGCCTAGTTCGCGTGCAGGACCATTGAGTTTGAAGGCCGTGTGCAGATTTTTAATCAGGGGCATTAGCTACCGAACCTAATGAGGTCTGTTTCGGTTGACATATCGAACACGACCTTTTCCCGTCGAAGTAGAATTCAGAAAAAATAATGACATTATTTTTCAAGTTTTGTTGTTTTATCACGGGCCCCTCCCACCTTGGAGGCTCCCGTTGTCCTCGTTCACGTGGCGCGGAGTCGTGACCGCATTTTCTTTAATCCCAGGCAGTGTTTGTTTTATATTTTGTCAGTTTTACCTGCAGCGAAGTAAAGTAAATGTAAACAGTGACTTAATGTAAAATAGGAATAAACCTAAGATGTTTATCTTTTACAATATTTTTATATTGGAGGTCTCTAACAGTTTTTGTTTTGTGGTTACTGATGTAGTTGCACCAAATATCTTGAACATCTGTTTTTTTTATCCTTTGTATGTACTCTGCAGGATCTTTAAACATTAGAACACCGTTTGGTAGTTATTAAATAAAACAAAATTGTAACTCATAAGTTATTTTTACAAGTTGTATCCTTGTTTCTCTGTAAAGCTAAGAGTCCTTAAATCATTATTCTTTTTCTTTGTGTTTCTCTGACAGGTTACTCGACCTTGTACTGATGATTCATTATTTGATTACATGATTATCTGAGATCACATTTTCTTACCCGTTGCTCCTAAATTGCAGGTACAGACTGTTTTTTTATCTGTACAAAATTTAGAAGAAACCAAGTAGGCTCATTCTTATTTGTGGTGATAGTGTTTTCTTAATTTTGTTATAAGCGATGCAAATTGTGGTTTTGCATGAATACATATACGTAAATGCTACATATGATTTTGTTTATTTTTATGTTTATCTTTGATTCATGAATGTGCATAACCATGTAATTACCAGAATTTAAAAGTTTTTGTATAATTTTTAAAAGATCTGATATGTTGAAGTCATACACCAAAAATTGTTTATGCTCTGTTTATACAGAAACATTTCATAGCAGTATTAATGTCAAGTTAAGGAAATTGTAAGCTGTACAATATAGTAGGACAAAGAAAACACCTATCCAAAGCAATACTAAACAAAACATGAAGCTTTTTTATTATTGTTAGAAATGTATGAATTTCTCATTATTTTAGTTTTGTCTTTTATAGCAGGATGTCTTTTGATGAAATTATGATTTTTGTGATAATGGTAGAAATTAATCTTTAAGGCTTTAAACATTTGCTTTCTCAAAATATATGTAAACTTGAGTTTTGGGGCAGCTTGGTTTGTACATTTTTTAATCAGAAAACCAACAAATTATAAAGGTCCTTAAATATGTATGGCTTCTATTGTGCACTTAACAAGTTTACTACAGCTGTAGTCTTGCAGTGGTGTGCTAAAAAATAATTGAAACCAAATAACATGTATACACACACACTACCAGTCAAAAGATAAAAAGGAAAAAATATGTTTAAACACCCCTACCCCTTTTTTTTCATTTTTTAAATTTGATGTCAAGTAGCTCAAGTCCAATGAACAGCTTCACAATGTACTCAGAAACTGGTGGAAACACTAACAGGAAAAGGTGTGGCAGACCCAACCCTGGATCCAACAAGACAGCCCCAGATCATCACACTACTTCTTCCACGTTTAACAGTTGTCCCACTAAGAAACCATACAAAAAGTCCTGCATGATGAACTGCAGATTTCAAATTTGTATTAATCATTTAGCACCATCTTTAAGTCCATTGGTCCGCAGGTGGTGGTTCATGGTCCAGTCAAGGTTCGTTGTCTTATTCTGAGGTCTTGGAGATGGTTTTCTTGCTGCAACTCGATCTGTAAACCTGCAGTTCCAAGCCTTCACAGTTGAAACAGATTTGCCTTCTAACCACTATTAAGCTGTGCTTGAAGCTGAGAGCCTGTGAGCTGTCTATCACACACACGATGTGGGCTCTCAGAAACTTGTCAGCTGATGCTGTTGTGACCCTGAGTCTGCCACCTTCCTGTAAGTTTCCACCAGTGTCTGAGTACATTGTCATTGTGAAGGAAACTGGACTCTCAGACAACTTGACTTTAAATTCTGGGTAACCGTACATTTTTTTAAACCTCTGGCAGTTTGTACATTTTTAAGTCTCCCATTGGACTTGAGATACTTACATTTCAAATCAAAACACTGGAAAAATTAGGGTGTTCTAAAACTTTTGTGTGTGTTTTTATTAGTCCATTTTAGTGTGAAAATGTTTTTAAGGAAATCTACATTTCCAAGTGATGTGAATTATTCTCAGCACTGCCTGTATTCTGGCATCCCTCAGTAACTGGGTGACTCATAGTTGGTCTTGTGTGTGCTTCTTTCAACATTCAGATTGAAAATAATAAATTTGTTATCTATGGAGGGAGATATGAGCCCTGAGCGTTCTCTAGCTCCTAAACAAGTGCAGAGCCAGGACCGTTTGGATAGCTGCTCAAGAGATATATTCTTGTATGCTATTGTAGTTAAACTAGTCACAAGACCTGTTACCTTTTGAAATTACTTTAAATTTGTATAGAAAATGCACGGTAAGGAAGGAAAATTTCCAACTCAAGCAGACATTTGTTATCTTTCATTTTTGACACCCCCAGTGCTGTTAGTTTTGTGGCAGTGTTGATAAACCATATGGTAATGGTTGTCTGTTGTGAATGATTCTCAGGTTTTGGAAAAGAGGCGAAGGGACAAAAGGAACTGTTGCAGGCGAAAAGCAGGAATGTGGCTAAATAGTTGCTAAATCATTCAGAGAAACATACGAAGGCCCAGAGTGACAAAAAGAAGACTTGGGGTTTTCATCTGTCTACCATTGCAGAGAGAGATGCCAGTGGAGGCAGCAACTGACAGTCCTGAAAATCGCTGTCCAGTGCGGCGAAGTGGCAGACAGCCCAAACGAACTGACAAACTAGAGGAATTCCTCTTGACTACAAAACGAGGGTCAAGAAAGAGTGCTCCCCCCAGCGTGGAAAGTGGAGATCCTCCTTCCCAAACCCCAACCGACGCAGAAACTGCCTCTGAAGCCAGTTTTGATGGCAGCGCTGACTCCAAGATTATAGAGGACAAAGTGGAGTCTCCAGAACGAAGGACAAGAAGTAGCACAAGGAAGCAAGCTCAAATGAAAACCCAAGAAAGAAGACAGACAAGGAGTTCTTGCAGAGCAACAGTTAAAGATGAGGAGAGCTCTGAGAATGAAGAAGACTGTAACGACACTGACCAAAAAGATTCATTAGAGGATGACAGTAAGAAGAACACAGATAATAAAGATGATCCCAAACTTGAAAAAGTAGATGTCATTAATGCTACACAAGCTCCATCTGAGCAGGACCCAGATAAAGTAGTTCCTGAAGATAAGAGTCAGTCTGGAGCTAAGAATGACAAAGAAAAAATGGAGGAGACAGATGAAGACAGTGTTGACCCGTCTCTACCAATGCCAGGAAATCGTAGGCCAGTACGAACTTACATCAATAAAATGAGGGCGGCTAAAAAGAACACTACACCTGTAGCACCTGCTCCTGCTAACAAGAACACCACAGTTGTTAAGAAAGAAACAAAGCCCAACGTCATCAAAGCTGCTGGCAAGACAAACAATCCTGAAACAGAAGAGGACGATGACGACGACGATGATGACTCTTATACATCCTCATCCTCTTCATCAAATGAGTCTGACAGCGGAGGCTACGACCCCAATGCTCTATACTGCATCTGTCGTCAGAAACACAACAAGCGGTATGTTTTATTCTTTATTGTATGATTAAAGGTTTATCATTAACTTAGTTAATAACATTCAGTAGTTCCAGTACAAGCATGTTAGCTTTCTGTTCACGTTAAACACAGCAAACATGAGATTTTTTTTCTTGTGTGGGATGTCAGTAGCTTTGTAAAGGTATGAGAAAAGTCCGTTCTTTGATGTCCTGGTTTATCTTCTAATGCTCACTAGGTTTATGATCTGCTGCGACCGTTGTGAGGAGTGGTTTCATGGGGACTGTGTGGGCATCACTGAAGCGCGCGGGCGTCTGATGGAAAGAAACGGGGAAGATTACATTTGTCCCAACTGTACGGCCAAGAAAAGCCAGGTGGTCCGGCCTGCTACATCTATTCTTTCTGCAAGTGCAGATGTTTCAAAGCCCAAAGCCGCCACTGCTGCTCCAGTTAAAACTTCTACTTCTGTGAGCCCTTCTACAACTGCTGAGAGAGTTGCCACTTGTGAAGCAAATTCATCTGCTGTTCAAGCTGCAGCACCGCCTCCGTCGTCAACTGCGAGTGGGGCAGAGGATGCCGGCATCAAAGGCAGGATTGAAAAAGCTATAAATCCAACTGGGAAGAAGAAGATTAAGATCTTTCAGCCGGTAGGTCCTTCGACAGAGTCAAATGTATAGTTATTTATTTGCAGCTTGTTTTAAACTGTCCAGTCAACAAATTATCTACATGTTACTAAAATTAGTTTAAAATGTTGACATTGTTAATGATACAAGGGGTAAAAAACATTATTTAGGTTGATACTTTCTTCACATTGCATTTTTTTGAATGCCATTTATGTATTAAATTATATTTTAGTGTAGGACTTCTTTGCGGAATTACATTATTTGCCATTATTTAATTTTCTTGTACGCTGACCTGAAGCAGGCTGTTCAGCAGCCAGTTCAACCCAAAGCAGACCAGAAGACTGCGCCCGCTGTGGAGACCAAGGCACTGTCGACATCAGAGCAGAAAGCCCCTGCAGAAACGGTGCAAAAGGTTGCTACAACTGTGGAGGTGAAAACAACACCAACCACGGAAGTGTCAGAGGACAAGTCCAAGCTGAAGGCTGAAGACGACTCTTCCCTTCCCAAATGCATCGGGCCCAGCTGCAAAAATAACGCCCAGCCAGACTCTGTGTACTGCGGAAATGACTGTATCCTGAGACATGCTGCTGCTGCCATGAAGTCCATCACTGATGTCAAAGAGCCCAAGCAGAAGGAAAAGACCAAGCCTCAGACAGACAAGTCTGCTGCAAAGGTAACCTGGACTGCCAGAAACGATTTCCTAAAAGCAATAATTTACATCTTAAACGGAGGATTAAAATCAGTGCCTCTAAAAAATATGCACCCTTGTGAATGTTTTACCCTTTTGTTATAAATCTATCTTGGTCAATATAAATATTCTGACAAAAAATTCTTCAATGACTAAAAACTGCAAAGTAGTCTAAATAAAAAAAAAAAGTAATGGAAAATAAGTGATTGCATAAAAATTCACTCCTTTTAATGTTACTGTTTAATTCAACAGAGATCCAGCCACTAGTGATGTCAAAATGCAGTGTTTCAGTGCGTACCAAAATGTTCCACACGCTGTTCGAGCGAAGCATGTCATATGACTGTCCCATTTCACATTCCAAAACGCAGTGATCTTTTCTTGTTTACAGAGAATGAAAATATGAACACATTTTAAATGTGAATGATCATTTCTTGGGCCCTCTCCTGACTGGCAGCTGTTTCACATCACAACATTAAATATGTAAAGCTCTACTAAACTGCAGTGTAATGTGAAGTCTTGCCTCATTTATCGGAGTTTCTCGTTCTGAACGTGGTTTTGGGCTTTAGGATATTGAAATGAAAGGGTGTAGAAATCATGTAACACGAAAAATTCTTTTTATTGAGTGTAATATTTTAAAGCAACGCATGCTGGTAAAATAATCACTAAACTGGGATTATTTGTGTTAATGTCCTTCAATAACAGGTACATGTTTTATCTTGTGTTGTTTTTTCTTATTTTCTATGCTTAAATTTAAGTTTTTTATTTTATGTGATGCGAAACATTGTTCAGTGAACCTGGTTGTGTTTTGCTGTGTATGTGCTAAACTTATTGGATTTAAATTGATTTGGCCACCAGATGTCGCTGTGGTGAGACACAAGGTCAAATCTTTTTGTGGACCAGTTGTTCCAAAATATTTAATCGCTGGCACTTTCCTTTTTTTGCCATCACTAACCGCCACCTCGTGCTAATAGTCTCACAATTAGTGAATTCAAATTCAACCGAGGGCAGTGTGTGTGTTTTTCAAGTACATCTGCACAATGTGTCACGTTTATCGCCATCACGATAACTGCTTATGCTATAGGCATATCGTAGAAGAACTGCATAAATTGCAATGAATATTTGCCTTAAATGTTTCCATTTATGCATTTTGTCAGAATCAGTCTGATAAACAAAAAAGACTCAAGATACAACATCAAATAATAAACATTTAATAGGTGGAGAAAATGTTGGACAACTGCAATGAGTGAATTTGCGGTTGGAATTAGGTTTGTTAAATATGATTTAAAATTCTTGGCCTTTTTTTCAGACATCTTATCAAATATTAATTTGAAAGAAAACCTGATAGTTTCGTGGCATTTTTCAGTATTTATCACACCAGAAAATGTTTTATGCAGGCAATGTTTTGAAGTTATTAGGAAACTATTGCATGCAGTTTGTTGTTTCACTGCTAATACAGCAGCTGCATCTAATTGTACTTTTTTAAAAATAAACTGTCATGTTAGAATGGAAATGATGTATTGGTTTTTGTTTTTTGCTCTAAACCCAGAGCAGAAAGACATTAACTATACATACTTTGTGTTCGTTTATCACAAGTCATACTGTTGTCGCAATATTAAGCAGGGTTGTAGCACATCTCTGGTTTTCCTGATATTGTGCAGCCCTAGACTCAAGTGATTGAAGTATAAGACCACCTGTGTCTGTTCACTTGTTAATCAGTATTTTCCTGCAACCTAAGCAACTCAAAAGTTTATTTAAAAGTACAATGCAGAGCGGATACAAAATGTTTTCCAAGGCCTTAAACATTCCCAGGAGTTCTGATAAATCCATCAAGAAATGGAAAGAGTATGAGACGTGTAAATGTACCAAGAGCAGGCTGTCTCCACAAACTGAGGAACTTGGAGGAACTCCGATTAAACAGCAGGTGGAAGACTTCTATGGTCTAATGAAACCAAATTTGAAGTTTTTGGCCATCTCATAAAATGCCATTTTTATGGCGAGTAAAACTATGGCTTTAAAATGGCTGCTTTTTTTAGTAGCAAAACAATGACCCAAAGTGTACAGCAAAAAGTATACAGAAATCATTTAAAGACAACAAGGTGAATGTCTTGGAGTCAAAGCTCAGACTAAAATCTAATATAAATTTGTGGCTTGTACCAATCTGACAGAGCTTGAGTTGTTTTTATAAACAAAGGAATAACAGTCCAGTGTCTAGATTCGAAGGACAAATTGAGACTTAGTGCTGTGATTGTAGCCAAAGTACTAAATATTGTGAGGGGGTGAATATTTATGCAGTCGAATATTTTGCATTCCACATTATTAATTGGTATTACTTTGTAGAAATTTGTTTTAATTTTACAAAAATACCCATTTCTAAAGACAATGATAGATTTATAATGGCAATAAAATCAAACAACCAGGAAGGTGGATACTTTTTATAAGAACTGTAACTAGTAAAAGGTGGGCGTTGTAATTGAATAAACATTTTTAATAGCAAAGGAAGACTTTCTCAGAAAATATGTTCACCATCCAGAAATCTTGCACAGTCTTAAAGTATGGAAACATTTGAAAATTGGTTTGTCTTTTCCAGGTTTTGATAATTATTGGAAAACATTTGTGCTTCTAGATGCTTATTGCACACAGGTTGCTCAAACGTGGGGTATTTTTCATATTTTATAAAAAATGCAAACCGTGTCCATTTAATTTTTATTATTTAAACCACTAAGGTTAGTAACTTTTGTAAATTTAAACATGCAACACAATTATTTGTTGTGGGACACCTTTTCTATACTGTTTATACAGTTTATTTTATTCTCATTGTGTTGTAACACTAAATGCACTGTATATAAATCAAACCAATATCTATTTTCCTTGTTGATTCACACTACCTAAATTTAAAGTTGTTTTTTAAGATTTTGTAGACTTGGCGTTCATCCTGACCGACTGGTTTAAGCAGATTTTTGTATGGCAAATAAAGTACTGGGATTCACACACCCCTCAGGCGAGGGTGATCACTTAAAGGGTAAACAAACAGGTGACAATTAGTTTCCTTCTCTTCTGACACTATTTCCTGTGTCCCGCCCTCTCTTTTTAATTGGCTGTTTGTAACGTGTCTGCAGTTGAGTCAGTAATCAGTTTACACTACCTGCTTGAGTCCAAAATCAGCTTTAGAAATTCAAACTTGTCTGATTGACTTAGAGGAAGGTCAGGTTGGGTTCGCTCAAACAAGCCAATTTGATGTCTTTATCCATCACAAGTTAAGAGTTTTGTTCCAACTAGCACTGCAAAATGTTCCCAGTGCTGCAGACTGATACAGACATTGCCCAACTGGTAATCATGTTTCATATTTTCATGCTTTTTGGCTAGTAAGGTTGATGAATTTCCTCTGCCCAGTTTAATATATTGTGGGACTGTACAGGAAGTTGCATCTGAAACAAGCTGTACTATTTTAAGCTGGTGATATTTAAATATTAAATAATTAACAGTATCTCAAATATGTGATAAATTCACAATGTCTGCTTAGTTGACCAAATAGTCATTCTTAAAAGTTTCTTATACCTGACTTGTCTTGTTTTTAACATGAACAATTCTTAACAATGCCTGAATGTGTGTCGTTTGTTTTTATCTGCCCAGAAGAATGTTGCTGGTGGGAAGAAGGCACCAAAGACGGAGGACGCATCAGACAACGAGGAAGACCTCGGCCATGAAATGGATGAGGACGACGAAGATGAGCATGCTGAGGAACACCCGCCCCCTCCGTCTACAGCTTCCTGGTCCAGCGACCATAATTACATTGCAGTAATGCCAGAAAAGACTACAGCCGTGTCCCCAACAGTGTTAAACAAAAAGTGTATGTATCTCCTTGAAGGTCTTGCGCTGCTGTTGAAACAACATTGTTGTTTTTTCATTTTATGTGGTTCCTGTCATGCTACTCGTACAGAAATAATCCATGTGTTTAGGAGGGAAACGAGATAACTGCACTAAAGCTATGTTTTTATTAATGTAAACTAAACTAGCTAAATGAGTTGTTGGCAGCTGTAAAACAGGTAAGTCTCAGTTGTGGCTTTTGGGGAATAATTTCTAAACATTTATTCTGAAATGTGCAATCCATAGATTATAAACTTTACTTTATTCCTCTGATGGTTCTGGAGGAGTTTGCAAAAGCAGCATGCATTAACTCTGAGGTTGTTTCTGCTTGCAATTTGAAAAATGTTTCTGGTGTAATTTTAAATGTTTTTTAAGATGTAAAGATTCAGTGTATCATTTCAAGATAACACTACAGTCCTACCTTTTTAAAAAGCATCACAGAGATATTTACACAGTACTAATGAGGTTTCAGGCTGAATTTGGAAACTTATGTAAAGTCATTAGGAAGACAATAAAACAAAGGGGGTGATTAAATGGTTGAATACACTAGATTTGATGAATGAAATGGGTTTAAGTTAGTGGGTTTTATTCCTTTTTTTTTGTTTGGTTTTCAAATGTTCTACCTCATTTGCCTCCACAAGCTTCATCACTTCCTGGGTTTGTTACCTCAGCTCTTCCCACAAAAAAACATCCTTCCTTCCCTCTCCCACAGGTAGGTGTCCTGGTAGTTTATAGGTTGAATTTGGCTCATGTTGAGCTGATAACTGTTTGCCCTTTTGCATTATATGCTGTTATGAGTTTTTGATTCACGTTGAATATGATGCATCACTCTAAGAAAGTGACTTTAAAATAAAAGGTGAAAAACAGATTTTTGGATGCGTCGATTGATTGATTATGTGAACGGTGTTGGCATGCTGTTGGATATCCTGACCAGCTGAGCTAACAACCAGCATTTACAGCTATTTACTCTACACCTTGTGGATATCCTTATGAGGCTGGGGCTGCTGTAGAAGAAAAAGTCACTTCTGTGAAGACAAGACGCAGGAGAGATGATGTGAAGTCCAGAAAACTCCAGCAGGAGATGGAAGACTGAAGAGCATACGTACGAAGAGAAGGGGGGGAAACAAACCTTGGTGCTTTTCAGTACAGTTTTGCTGTTGAAGATTTGATGGCTAATTGAAAACAATTATGTAAATTGGACAGCTGAATTTCATCTCGACTCAGTCTCATACAGAATGCTCACAAAGATTTCGGAGGATAGCAGATGTTCTGTAAAAGTATCCTGACAGCTCAGGGGATCAGCAGGTTTACTGATGGTTGTGTTAACAAGCAGTAAAGCATAATTTTATTGGTTTGCTCCATGTTTTGGATACATTTCGTGAAGTGATGAAAAGTAAATGCTGATGACAGTTGGCCGTTTTGACCTTCAATTTTTTTAAGTTTGTGGATTCTGGGTGTGAAGAGTTTAGAGCAGCTGTAAAGTACCACCTGATGTGATTGACAATAGATGTTTGTAATGCTATAGAGATGATTGAAAATGATTTTTGGTGTGAATGATAAAGAAGATTGAATGATCTGTGGGTTTTTGCACAATTAAAAAAACTGCTTCATGAATGTGAAATTGACTCGGTTGATGATGGTGAAATTTTGATTTTAACTCTTACAGTTTTTCTGCTTGATTTGATCACTTTTCAGGTAAACTATTAGTTTTTTGTCCCAAATAATAAATTGATTTCCATGTAAATCCAATTGAGCAGCTTCCACCCCAGCTGCAGTTGGTTAACCAATAATATAAAGTGAAACATGTTTAGTTGCATATATTCATTTAAACTTTTATTCACTAGTTGTTGGCAGGTTCACTGAGCTTATGTAAGCACTACTATCAGTTCTGTTTTTCTGGATTTAAAATCTAGAATAATTGCTAACATTAGCAGGAAATTGGAGCCATTTTTAAAGATTGTTGTCACAAATATTAGTTTTGAAATATCCTGCATTAACTACACAATATATGCTGCCATTGCTATAAAATAAAAAGGGTCTTCAAGTTATTTGTCAGTTTTGTTTTTAATGTTTTCAGAATTTACTCTTGACATTGGGCGTTCAATCTTATGGTTTTTTCTCTTATTTTTTTGACTCTTGGAACAGGGTAAAAAAAATAAATACCTCATATGTGATTTGTCTGCTGAATAAAGCAACTGTCACATAACTAATCTTTGCAGATGTTTGGAATGTTATGCCATTATTTGTAAAATATTGGGTTTGTGTTCTTGATTTCCAGCTCCTCCCAAAGAAGAGAAGCAGAACGAGAAGGAGCTAATTTCATCTTCAGAGAAATCAACAGCATCTGAAACGCCAAGCAAACGAAACAAGAAGTCCCCTCCAACTAAAGCTGAGAAGGTTTCTTCTAAGACCAAAAAGTCGTCTCCAGCTTCTAGCTCAAAGGGGACAAAGAAACCTGCCACAACCCCAACTAAAACTGCAGCTAAGTCCAAGAAACCAGGCTCTGCACCTGCCCTGGCCCCATCCCCGTTCCCTCCTGGTCCAGTTCACATCACGGGGGCACTCCGGGTCACCAAATGCAACTTCACCATTCCCAAGAAGCAGCCTCAACAAAAGGAAGCAGAGACCAAGTCAAACTCCTCAAGAGTCCCATCATCTCCAGTGTCTTCAGCTCCACCCAGTCATTCCTCATCTTCCAGACCAGCACATCCACCAACATCAGCACCACCTGCTTCTCCAATGAGGCCCCCACCCAACCACCAAATGAGAAAGAACATCCGCCGCTCACTGACAGACATCCTCTTTAAGAGGTGACTTGCTTTCTCTGCTCAACTCTGTGCCAACATTTCAATTTATTTATTTGGTATTTGAAGTACAGCATTGACCATTGGCTGATTTAAACAAATAACTCTGTTTCCCTCGACCAGGGTGAGCGACAGTGACGATCTGAAAATGACAGAGAATGAAGTGGGACAACTTGCATTTGCTATTGAGAAGGAGATGTTTAATCTCTGCCTGAGCACCGACAGCAAGTACAAGAATAAATACAGAACCCTCATGTTCAACCTGAAAGACCCTAAAAACAAAGTGAGCAGCTTGTCCATTGTTTAAGAAAAGACATTGATTCTGTAAAAGCAAAGCTTCACGTTTAATAAGCTTTGGTTTTTGTAAGTTGGATTTCTGTCATTTTGGGATGTTTGTTTCAGGGCTTGTTCTACAGGGTGATCGGTGGAGAGGTTACTCCCTTCAGACTGGTGCGACTGAGTGCTGAAGAGCTGCTGTCTAGAGAGATATCTGAGTGGAGAAAGTCTGATACTACTGGGGTAAAAGTGACATATTTTTGTCCAAACACCTGCTGTACCTCAACTTGAACTTGAGTTTTATGACAATTTATTAATGGTGTTTGTTTTAAGCATTAAATTGCACTTGTGATGTGATTTTTGTCTCCAGGGTCAGTCTTCCAGTGCAAGGTCCCATTCTGGGCAATCCAAGCTTAGAAACAGGCATGGCTCTCACAGCCTTGATATGGAGGATGCTCCACCATCATCTGATCCAGATGTATGTATTTTTACCACCACTTCGTCTTCTCGCATGGGTTCAGCTTCAGTAAGTGCGAATGAACTCTTTTTTTTTTCACACCTTGTTTTCATTTGCATGGTGCTTGTACTCAAGCAGAGCTAAGAAAGTAGATGAGGCTTGACAAGTACTGCAACTTTGCCTACTGTCCTTTCCTGCACAAATTCTATCTTTTAGCTCCATCTTGCTGATGAAAGTGCAGTAATGTGTATGTAACTGATCTGGGTATTAATAGGGGTGCACCGATATATTGGCTTAAATTTTGGGAGATAAAAATAAAATGAGATTGGAACATTGAAAGTGTATTATGACCTTATAACATCTGACAGTGTCAGTTATTAAAAAAATCTGTATTGGACAAAATTGGAATCAACAGGTCAGGCTTTTTAAAGATCGGTGATCGGCCAGAAAACTGTAATCGGTGCATCCCTAGATATTATGATTGTTGATTGAGCGGTTGTCATCTATTCCACTTCATCAAAAGTTTGATCTATTTCTGTGTCCTCAGGACCAAGATGAGTCTGGCTCCACCCCCTCAGCTTCATCTGCTGTTGAAGGAAGCAGTGGCAGCAGTGTGGTGGATGTTTTCAGCAGCATGCTCAAAGACACCACCTCTCAGCACAAGACCCATTTGTTTGACCTGAACTGTAAAATATGTACAGGTAGTTAAAAAAGTACTTGAAAAATGCTTTTTATGTAAGTGTTTTATTTATAGAATTGCATTTATGCCTAAAATCTTGATTTTTAGGACAAAAGCTAGAAGATGAGCCTGCAGCTAAAAAAGCCAGACTAACCAAGAAGCCTGACACAAAGCCAACCAGGCAGGAGTCTGCTTCGTCCAGACCAGGGGACGTGTCTCCTGTCAGTCAAACTAAGGGCACCACAGCCTACCCTCACCAGGATGCTGTAATGTACCAGCATTTGGTCCCTCCGTCCTGTCAGGCCAACATGGAGCCTTCTGTTCCTGAATCCCAACCGCAGTCCTATCAGGAGGACCCCAGCATCATGGCACCTCCAGCTCAGACCCCTGTGCTTATCACCCCTGCTGTTTCCTCTGTAAGCATCACTCGGAGAGACCCTCGCATGGCCAGGCACACCCCTGGGGTGAATATTGTCCAGACAGCGCCAGAGAAACCAAACATCAGTCCAGCGGAGCCAGTGTTGCCAGCCTCTCTTACTGCTCCAGTGGACGTTGGAGCTAAAGTGCCACTACCAATGCCCCCAGCTGTACCATCACCAGTGGCTGTGGCAAAATCTTCAACGAAAAGGTTTGTCCTCATTTTAACAAATACTGTCTCTGCAACAATCTTTATCAGTGCAATGACAAAATGCATGTTAAGCTCAAAACTATTATCTTAAATTGGATGGGAAAAGTTTGGTGTATAGAAAGTGTGACCTAGTTTTTTAAATTTAGAGTGTTTTGTGAAGACATTTTAAACCCGTCTAAAAGAAACCTTTTGGTTTTACAGTACATCTGAGCCTCTTCTTGAAGGGGAAACTGCAATCTTTCTCCATGGTCAGGAGACAATATGGAAAGGATTTGTCAACATGCATACAGTAGCCAAATTTGCAACCAAGGCTTACTTGGTTTCAGGATCCTTTGAACACCTTAAAGAGGTAGTTTACAAAGCTTTTTAAAGGGTTTGACATTTACCTTTACAGTTTTTGGGTTTGTAATTAACGTTAGTTGACATTTAACAACCTTTTTATTTTGTGAATATTGTGCAGGATTTGCCTGACACCATTCATGTGGGAGGTCGGATATCTCCAAGTACTGTATGGGACTATGTCGGGAAGCTAAAAACTTCCCTTTCCAAGGTTTGTAAAACCACAGGCTGACTTGTACAAAAACTACATTTTTCACTTTAAACACTTTGTAGTGCTTAACATTTTTTCCTTTCCTATTATTTCCAGGAGCTTTGTCTGATCCGTTTCCACCCAGCCACAGAGGAAGAAGAGGTGGCATATGTGTCTCTATTTTCTTACTTCAGCAGCAGAAAGAAATTTGGCGTAGTGGCCAACAACAACCGGCGCATCAAAGACCTTTATCTCATCCCACTTGGCTCAAAGGATCCCTTACCTTCAAAACTGTTACCATTTGATGGGCCAGGTAAGCGTTCATTGTTAGTCAACATGATTGCCTGAAGTATAATTTGTTTGCAAATCATTCCTTTTCATATTGTATCTGTATGTCACTTTACATGTAAGAACTTAAAGTATGTGCAGCATTAAGATCAAAAGAATAAAATTGAAGTAGAAGAATAAAAATGACATTTAAAAACTGATCTAAAAAACTTCTATTCCTAAGTTTCTTTTAAAAAAAACAAATCTATTCACAGTAAAGAGAGCAGTGCAAAGAAGAATGATATGGACCCAGAAGTAAAGCAATAGATGGCAGATTTGTAAACATTTTATATATCAACATGCAGGAAATATAAGTATGTAATATTCAGGTTATTAATAAACATTACAGAATGTACAGATTGTCTATAAATGATGAGATAATTGACAGTAGGTCATTTCCAGTAATAAGCAGGACGCACAGATGGATATTTAATGTAAAGAGTTAAAGGAGAGCATGCGTGGTTTTTACTGTAGGGGGCGCTCTCATTTCTTATTGAGTCTCCCATCCTGCTTGTGACATCGTTTATTCCTTTCATTTAACAACAAAGCATTTCTATATACAATAAAAAAATACAAATTACTAATAAAATAATATCAAAGGCCGCGAAAGAAGAAAAAATCTCATATCTGCGCCTTTTCTCCATCTAACAAATTCAAACAATCTTTACGTAACAAAACAAAGTTAGTTTTCCTCTAGGAATCAGACTTCATATTACAAATTTCAAATAAAGAAGTTTGCATTGTAGGTAGTTGCCCTTGCAGGCCAGTTTCATGTTGAGACTTAATACAACATAAATTAGTAAATTCATGGTATGTTAAATAAATTTCTATAACGTTAGCTGAGTCTTGTCACCTTCAATCTGTGTGCTCAAATCCAGTCAAACTGATTGGTCTCAACCCAATTGAGTATTTAACTTGTTAAAGACTAAACTTCAGACAGAAATGCCCACAAACAAACAGCAACTGAAAACCACTGCAGTAAAGGCCTGGCACATATTAAAAATGAACATTTTATTTACAATTATTTAATTTGTCTAATTACTTCTGAGCCCCTGAAATGAAGGGATTGTTTTTTTTAAATGCTTTAGTTCCTCATATTTTTTTTTATTAATTTATTAATTTATTTTAAAAACAAAACAAATTCACATACAAAAAAAAAAAACAAATCAAATAAAATGAAATGTAGCCAAAAGAAGAAAAAATCTTATATCTGCCCCTATTTAAAAAAAATTGACATTATAATAATTTCAAACAATAACAATGTTCAAGTAAAACAAAACCAAAAAATAAACTTCAGTTCCTCAAACAGCAGCTCTTATAAATACAAATTTTACAATTTCATATTTCTTTAACAAATTAATTTTTATCATTTTTTAAACAAATTTATTGAGCCAGTATTCTTACAGTCACTATCCAGATTATTCCATAATCATATTCCTTGGATCAAAGTACATCTGTCTTTCAAGTTTGTTTGAATTTTAGGTTTTACAAACATTTCTAATCCCTTAAGATTATAGTAACTTGCCCTCTTAACACAATGTGATTCGATGTTCAAAGGTAACACATTTTTATGAGCCTTATACATAACCTGCAAAATATTATAATCAACCAACTCTTACTACATCAATAATTTCAGATGATGAAATAATATGTTAGATGGTTGACTGTAATGTTTTCTGGTGATAATTCTTATAGCTTTTTTCTGCAAAATAAAAATAGGATTAGTAATAGTTTTACATGCTTTCCCCAGACTTCAATACAATAAATCAAACAGGGAACAATTATTGCATTATATAATATAAACAGTGCTTTATCATTAAATAACTTATTTACTTTATACAATGTTGCAATGGATTTGGCCTTTTTTTGTTTTTAAATAGTTTATGTGAGATTCCCATTTCAGCTTTTCATCAATGATGACATCCAGAAACTTCACCTCATTGACTACAGATTTCAACACCATCTACACTAAATAAAACATCAACAGTTCTCTTTCTGTTACTGAATATCATATAGTTAGTTTTATCCAAATTTAATGATAATTTATTAAGTTTAAACCAAATTTGTATTTTTACAAATTCAAGTCATTTAAATATAAAAGAAATAACTTTGGTCCAAGTACAGAACCCTGAGGATCTCCACATTCAATATTACAGAGTTCAGATCTTATATTAGGGTATTTATTCGTACAAACTGTTTCCTGCTTTTTAGATAACTAGATACCCACTGTAATGCTGGTCCTCTTATGCCATATTTATTTAACTTTTCAAGAAGAATACTGTGATCAATAGTGTCAAATGCTTTCTTTAGATCTACATAAACACTAACACAGTACTGCTTTTGATCAACAGCAGTTACTTGTTCTATTAATTCTATGAGAGCCATTGATGTGGGATTATTAGCCCTAAAGCCACATTGATTTTTACTTAAAGTATTTTCTTTATTAATAACCTTATCTAATCTAGTCACAAACAACTTTTCCAAAATTTTTGAAAACTGTGGTAACAAGGATATCGGTCTATAATTTGTAAACATACATTTCTCGTCATTCTTATAAAGAGGTATTACCTTGGCTATTTTCATGTTGTTTGGAATTTCTATGTAATCGTTTTGCTCAACCCACTGAACTAAAAATGAGAGTCAGAACTTCAACTGCATCTGAAATGTTTTGTTTAAAATTCATTGTGGTAAATACAGAACCAAAATTGTGAAAATGTTCTCTGTCTAAATAGATATGGACCCAACTCTAACTTACTACATAATGTCCTATTGGAGTCCAGTGGTTGCATCTAGGACCACACCTAAAAAATCAGTTTCAGCATTAAAAAAAAAATGAGGACTGTCAGCAAGTTTACTACTTAATTATTGCTTTGACATGGACATTTAGCATCACCATTTTTGCATTGCTGTTTAAAGAAATTCTGTCAAATATTGATTTCTTATGTGTGTGATTTTTTTACACTGTCAGATATTTTAGTAATTTTTTTTGCATTTAGAGAAAAATGTAACTTTTTTTTTTTGCAACTTTGTTTTTTTATTCCATTTTTTGTTTTTTATTTCACAGGACTCGAACCAGCTCGTCCCAACCTCCTCCTAGGGTTGCTGATTTGTCAGAAGGACAGAAAACGCGCCGGTGTGGTGCTTGAAACTGAGGAGAAACGAGTAAAGATTCAAATCAAAGAAGTGGATGAAACTGGTCTTTCAAAGCCATCCTCTACTGTGAAAGTTGACAAGAGCACACGGCAGAGTCTTGAAATCCCCTTCAGCACGACTCCCCCTGGATCACCTCCATCTAACTCCTCTGAGGCTCCCAGCAGCACTGCAACTGCCTCATCAGTTCTTTCCTTGCTATCGTCTGTTAAAGCTGCAGCTTCATTTTCTACTTCTGGCAAGGATTCTCCATCCATGTCCAGCTCTCTTGCTGCCTCTGTAGCAGCCGCCAATCCTCTTCAGACCATTCTCAAACTCTTCAAGAACACAAAACACGATTCAGAGGCCTCAAACTCTCCATCTGATCAACCTGGGGAGCTCCCCACCCCTGCTACAATGTTAGATCCCATTGTGCGGCAGTTTACACAAAACCCTAAGGAGAACCCAGTGGAGGAGGATGAAGATGACCGACCATATGACCCAGAGGAGGAGTATGACCCCAGTAGAGGCTATAATGTAGCCAAGAAGCCTGTTGAGGCTTTGGTCCAACCAGAGGTCTCTAAGCAACCTGAGGTAGTAGACGGTGAAACTGATGATGTGGCATATGACCCAGAGGATGACTCTATTTTTGATGAGGTTAAAACCGTGGCACCAAATGAACCTAAACCTTCAAATGAATGTGTATCTAATCCACAAAAGATCCTGGAAAACCTTAAAAGAATTGGAGAACAGGCATTACAGAAACAGCTGGGACAGCAAGTATCATCCACAGCCTCTTTAACACCCCAAAAAACACAGTCTGTCACATCGCTTTTGGCCAACAGTCAGCTGCTTCAGCTTGGCAAGAAGGTTGAAGAACTGGTCAAGTCATCAGCTGCCCCCCTGATCAACCAGAGGAGAGATCCAAGACAGAGCAGGGATCTTCAACAGTCTACCAGTGAACACCAACCACTCGATGAGCCTGAGGACAAAGAGGAGTCATCTACTCTTATGACTGATCCTGTTCCTCTCTCACAGCCTGTGGCAAAAGAGTCAGAGCAGCCTATAACAGAAGAACTTGTTGATACTTCAGAAGCCAAAAATACTTCGCCACATGAGGAAGAGGAAATGGAGACTCTGCCTTTCATGCCATCAGACGAGGAGGTCTCAATTCCTTTGTTAGGAGAGGAAGTGGATCCTGATATGGAAGCCAACTACATGGATAACAAAAAAACTAAAACTAAGGAAGAGCAAGATGATGAGGAAGCAGAGGTGGACAAGTACAGTCTTTGGCCAAATGCTGCTAGCATTTTAAAACCCTCTGAAGACTCAGAGTATGATGAAAATAGCCAGGATTCTACAAGTTATTACAGAGACTCCAGAGACTCGTTCACAGCGACTTCTACAATCCCAGTACTTACTCAAAGCACAACAGCTGATGGTCACTCGCGTCACATGTCACATCGCATGACATCTCCGAGCTTTGATGAGTACAGACCTCCCACTGATATTCCACCACTATCCAGGTTCACTGCAGCCCATCCCATGCAGGGACAGAACTTGATTATGAGGCCTCCACCTGCAACCATGCTCCCACCCATGCAAGGTCCTCCTCCAATGTCAGCTCCCCCTTCTATGCAGGGTCCCCTACCAATTCACGTTCTGCCCCCTGTGCATGGTGCTCCACCCTTGCAAGGTGACAGCAGTCAACATTATGGCCCACCTGCATCCTCGTATCCTCCGTACCAGAACCAGTGGGCAAGCACCCAGCCACCATTACAGCAGCCACTTCCTGGACCTCCACCACAGAATATTATGCCACCTAGAGGGCCACCGCCATCCTTTCCTCCAGTTGCTCAAAGAGGGCCCCCTCCACAAATGTTTGATCCCTCTATTGTCCCTCAGCACATTAGACAGCAAGCCCCCCCTCCAGGCCTGCCCCCACCTCTTACATTTGAACATAACTTACCTCCACCAAGACTAGCTGGTCCACCTCCTTTTAATTTTCCTGCAAACAGAGCTCCACCTCCTCCTTTCACTGCCCTCCGACCTGGACACTTTGACAACAGACCCCCACCTTCAAACATCTTCCCAGGGCCCCGAGGTCCTCCACCAACCCAGTATGGTGAGCAGCATTATAACAAAGACATCCCCAGTAACTTGTTTAATCCAAATCTGGAGCAAAATCCAAATGTGCACCGTATTTTAAAAGACAATCAGGGACTTGTGCCAGGTCCCCCTTACCAAGCACCTCCACCTAACCAGTATGAAGACAGAAGAGGCCCCCCTTCTGTTGGGGAGAAAAGTGGACAGCATTTTAGGCCTCTTAGTCAATATGGGAGCTCCGGGCCACCGTTATCACCTGTACACAGACGGTCTTTTGATGAGCTTCGAGGTCCTCCGGTTCAGGAAAATAGATCTCACCTTTCTCAGCATTCGGAGCGTTATCGCTTTGATTGGCAATCAGACGAGCCCAGACTCATTCGCCACAACGTGCCACTGCTCCCAATCCTTGCAGATGAACCCCATGGTCATCCAAGTCGCCATGAAGCCCACAGCCCAGACCTACACAGAGAAGACCACTGGCGCCACCTTTCCCCTGAAATAATAAGGAGGAGGAGCAGCACCACTCGTGAGGACACAGAGCCTCGCAGTGGAGAACGTTTGAGTCGCTTTGAAGGAGGACACAGAGAACTCGTTCCTGGCTCCTCGCAGTCCTCTGAGGAGAGACAGAGAGAATCTTCCGAGGATCGACGGAGGGAAAGAGAGAAGGAAGGACCTCATGGAGGCAGGTCATCATGGGACAGGGGACAGGGAACTCGCTGGAGCCGAGACCATGAGTGGGAGAGAGGCAGGGAAAGAGGCCTGGACAGAGAACAAGAACATGACCGGGAAAGTGACCGCAGCAGAGGGAGGGATGGTGAAAAACACAGGGACTTTGAGGGAGAGCGACACAAAGATCAAGACTCTGAAAAAAGGAGAGATAGAGACCGCGCAAGAGAGAGTGACAGAGACCGAGAGGGAGACAGAGACCGGGACAGAGAGCGAGAGGTAGACAGAGACCGGGACAGAGTGCGAGAGGGAGGCAGAGACCGGGACAGAGAGCGAGAGGGAGGCAGAGACCGGGACCGACAAAGTAACAGAGAGCGAGACAGAGAGAGAGAGCCTGACAGAGACCGTGACAGGGAGAGAGAGGGAGAAAAAGACCGAGAGAAACAAAGTACCAGAGACCGTGACAGAGAAAGAGAGGGAGAAAAAGACAGAGAGAGACAGAGTACCCGAGAGCGAGACAGGGAGAGAGAGGGAGAAAAAGACAGAGAGAGACAAAGTACCAGAGACCGTGACAGAGAAAGAGAGGGAGAAAAAGACAGAGAGAGACAGAGTACCAGAGAGCGAGACAGGGAAAGAGAGGGTGACAGAGACCGAGACAGGGAGAGACAGAGTGACCGAGACAGGGAAAGAGAGGGAGACAGAGACCGAGACAGGGAGAGAGAGGGAGAAAAAGACCGAGAGAGACAGAGCACTAGAGAGCGAGACAGGGAAAGAGAGGGTGACAGAGACCGAGACAGGGATAGACAGAGTGACCGAGACAGGGAGAGAGAGGGTGACAAAGATCGAGACAGGGAGAGGCAGAGAGACCGAGACAGGGAGAGAGAGAGCGATCGAGACAGGGAGAGAGAGAGCGACCGAGATCGAGGTAGAGACTCTGACCGCCGGGACTACGACCGTGACAGGACACGAAACCGTGACAGAGAACGTGAGCGGGACAGAAAACGAGATAGATCCAGAAGCAGGGATCGGGATCGTGGTAAAGATAGAGGAAGGGACCGAGACCGGGACAGAGACCAAGATAGGGAAAGGGACAAAGAGAGAGACCGTGACAGAGATCGTCGGGAAAGGAGCAGAAGCAGAGAAAAGAAAGAGGAGAAAAGACACAAACATGATTCGTCCAAGGATAAAGCCAGGAGTGCAGACACTGACAAGAGCTCCTCCTAGTTTCTGGTTTCTGGATCTCAATTTTTAATGTTCTTAAACCTCTACCTGATCACAAATTGGGTATATGTGTATGAACAGTATTTTGTTAAATTTTCTTTTCTACTAGGATAAAAAAATAAATGTAAGGTTTAGATTTTTCTCACTTTAGCATTTGTGTTTATTTCATCACATTTGGGAAAAAAAGTCCACTTAAGTTCCTTCTGTACTATAGCTACGTAGGCTACTGAGTCCTGATACGTGTATTCTCTTGAAAACTTTTTTTAAAAATAATGTAACTGAATACTGCTCCATTTACAGCCTGTAAATATGAACATATTTGTATAGATACTGATGTTTTTATTACTTTTCTATGTGGAAAAAAATATAAGCCATATATCTGAGGTGGATAATGTGAAGGTTAAAGCAACACTGTTGAAACATAACTGAGTCTGTGCTGAGCAGCTTTGAACTAAAAGATTTCTATCTACTGTATACAACCAGACATACTTTATGAGAATGAAATTTCCAGTTTTTGTTTCAGCTAAACCAATTAAACATGTATATTGAAGTTTTGGTGGGTTGTTTTTTCTCTTTGGTTGCACAAGTGGCTGTAAAGAGTCTGCTAACAGTGTGAAAGTGTCTATATTTAACATTTTGGTATTGAAACCTGCAATATTCAAGTTACACAGCATTATGAACACAATACATGTCACCTCACAGGTGTTATAAAAATACAGGTAAATGAGCAAAAATGTTAACTACTAAATTTGCAAAAACTTGGTACCTTTTAATATGTCAAATGATCCAAATAATTTGATCAAAACCTCAACTTTGAAAAAATTTGAAATAAAACATATGAGATGACATCTTTTTAAATAATTTTCCGCATTTAAATCATTCAGTTGGGATTTATAAAATGTGGAACTGCAATGCTTTGGTTGGAATTCCTGATAACTCCACAAGTCCCTCTTTCATCCTTTTTTCTGAGGTGAGTCTTTTAACTCGTTTTGAGGCTGTTTCTTTAAATCCAAATGAGGCGCTTCACCTGCCGCCCCTTCCAGCTGAAGGATATGTGCTAATGTTTGGTGGTATAAAATGCTGACTGGTAGTGCTGTTTTTTTTCTTGTCTGGCTTTTACCTTCAACATTGGACTGCACTGTTTTCATTAAAAACACGTTTTACTTCAATTAGATGTTTGTGTTAAGGCTCCTTTACAATTAAACAGTTGACAGGCACTGCTGGGATTTGAACCCAGGATCTCCTGTTTACAAGACAGGCACTTTGACCAACTAAGCCACAGCGCCTCTTATTGAGAAGCCAGTGTTGTCTCAAAAGTTCCTGTCGAAAGACAGACCATTCAATGGTAAGAAAGAAGATAGATAGTCAAAGCACGGGTACTATTCTTTTCTAATAAGATAAAATGTGCTTACCCAGTGCAAACAACATTAGAAAATGTAAAAGGTAGGCCAAAATCTAACAATATTTTTTTTTTATTTTTAAAAGAAAGATGGAGTGAGAAGATAAAAACTCAAAACACCGGTGCTATTCTAAAGAGACAATGGGTGTACTGAGCTCCATTCCAAAAGTAAATCTAGATTGTTTTAAAAGGAGTAAAATCTAACTGTTACGACCCCAGGCCTAGGAAATTAGGGACAGCAGCATAAAATGTGTCCAGAGAAAAGGGTGTTGTATTAAAAGGGGTTTATTATAACAAAAATGGTTCTTTAAACTAAAAAAATGCACTGTTGCCCAATTGACCCAAAACACTAACATTTTAAAAAAGTCCTCTATATGGACATTAATAAAGAAAGATAATGCTGGGAAATGAAACAAGGATGTTCTGTTTAAAAGACAGATGTTTGGCCTTTTAAACTACAGTGCCTAATAACAGTTTAACTCTCAAAAAGCTTTACCTTCCATATATAAGGAGCAAATACATTTATTCTTTTATTGCTCATTAGGCATCTCAAGCTGTTTTTTTTTTGTAATCAGAGACTCTGTAGATTATAGACAACCAAAGCTTGCAAACAGAAGATCTTTGGTTTAAATTCCAGCAATGCCTATCACCAGTGGAACTTTGACATTAGTTGTTTGGGCTTCTTGCTCAGAGCCACTGTAGTTTAGAAGACCAAAGCATCTTCCTTCTAAACAGGATATTCTTAATTGAAAATCCAGCTGTGCCTTCATTAATTAAGAATTAAAGAAAAAGGTTTTTACTCCTTTCAAAACAATCTAGGTGTATTTTTAGGTCAACAAGAAACCAAGGTGTCAAGGTACAGGTACAATCCCGTTTACAAGACCTATGCTTCAGTCTTTTAAAGACAGTGCCTTTGATCAAAATGACAAAACATAAAGTCACTTAAGCATTGCTGGAATTTGAACACAGCATCTTCTGACAGAAACTTTGACCAACTAATCCACAGCACCTTGCATTAGTGAAAATAACATGGAAAGGCAGACCTTAGATATTCTTTGCAAAGAAAGATGGAGTGACAATATAAAAACTCAAAGCACAGGTACTATTAAAGCAGTGGTTCTCAATTCAGTCCTCGTGACCCACTACCCTGCATGTTTCAGTTGTTTCCCTGCTCTTCAGCATGTCTTTGAAGGGGCAATATCATGTAAAATCAACATTTGACTTTTATATCATGTTATAATGTTATCCTCTCATCAAAAACATGTCCAGAGTCTTGCTTTGACTCATTCATGCATGTTT
>JARVJO010000365.1:7177726-7188491 GCA_031762555.1 Cynodonichthys magdalenae | reverse complement strand
AAAATAAGAGTTGTAGAACTTATTGGAAACTCAAGACAGCCATGACATTATGTTTTTTACAAGTGTATGTAAACTTTGGACCACAACTGTATTTTTTCTGTCTAGGAACAAAATCCCTGCTCGTTGAAGTGTGTGAACATGAACAAAGTAGTTTTTGAAGTCCTTTTTTAAAAAAGACAAATGCCTCTAAGTTGCAAATGTTACAATCTGTTTTTAGTAAGTTTTATTCTGCAAAGTCAAATTAAAACACATCCTTTGGTAAAAATAAATAAATACAACTCATCCACAGATTACCAAATATGGACAGATTGAAAAGGTATTTAAGTTTGGCAGCACAATGATTCAGATGTTAGCACAGATGCCTCACAGCAAGAAGGGTTCGGACATGGGGTCTTTCTGTGTGGAGCTTTCATGTTCTCGTCATGCTTGAGTGGGTTTTCTCCGGGTACCCCAGTTTCCAAAGCATTTCAAAAACATGTACAATAGGTTGCCTTCAGGCCCAGGCCTCCCTTGAAAAAGAGATCTGTGATCTCAATGGGATTTGCCTGTTTAAACAACGATAAATAATTTAAATAATGTGTGCTAAATGGTTAAGCCATAAAACAGCATTCAATATAATTTAAGAGAAGTTTAAGATCAGAAAAGAAGAAATATTTCATTTTATCTGTAAATCCTTCCACCCATTAGAGAGCACGGTGGTGGTAGTATTATAGTTTGAGGCCACTGTAATGACTTACAACTGAAAATGAATGGAAATAGGTGCTATAATAAACATAAACAAACATAAAAACAATAAACCATGCTTATTAATGTTATAAATTAGTTCTTACAACTTTAACTATGTAATGTTTTGGATACACTACTAATATTTTTATTAACTGAATCCTGAAAAATCATGCTGATTCATTAACCCCACTAGTGTTTGAACATGGAACTGCACCCACCATCATCAACCTCAGGAAAAGGATAGATGAGTGACAGGATGGAGGAATGTCAGGGGGCCAATCAGATTTCAGCTGGGGCCAAAACCCCTGTGGTCCCACATCTAGAACTGCCCCTTCTGCATACTTTTATTTAGGCACATTTGTGCACAGAGGTTGGGGAGTGGTGGTGCAGAGGTTAGAGAGGGTGAGCCTTTGATCAGTGAGTTGCTGATTCAACTCCCCAGACCGACTAACCCCATGCTGGGCCCCTCAAAAATGGCAGCCCACTAATCTTTGGAAGCTAAACCTTTTACTTAAATTTGTTTTAAATAATGGTGTCATTGCTCATCAGATTTATAGAGTTTTATTTTATTTCATCCTACCTTAATTATCTACATGAACTTTAAACCAAGGTCATTTGGAAATCTTGAATCAAGTGTCAAATCATACTTAATGCAGAACTTATGCATGATTCTTATTTTTCCACCTATTGTTCAGTTCAGTGTCCCTCTAATTTTAACCTGAGTTCCTTGACCCAAACAGTAAATGTGATTTGAAGCATAACTGCATTTAAAACATGGTGAAGTTAAGTAAAACATTCAATTTGCTTTTTGTGAGATTGTGTTGGATGAAAACAACAGAAAAGCTGTTATTGCAAAAAGAAAATGTGTTTTTAAACTTTTTTATTCACCAGGTGCAACTGAATACGCTGAATGTTTTTATAAAAATCCTTTTTATCTCATTCAAAGGAACTTTTGCTTTATGCTCTGTTCTAAACATAATGGACTGAAAAAGCTGCAGTTAAGTGTTACATTTGGAGCTTTTGTTTGTTGACAAAAGAAAAACAAACAGGTTTAATAAATGATTCTGTTAACCTGGTTTAATTCCACAAAACCATGTTTTTAGAAACCTGTCATTGTTTTTGGTATATTCTGCTTGTTCAGGACTGATAACAATGCAAATTGGAAAAAACTTTTGTAATGTTTGTGTGTTACCTCACCCAGTGAGCAGATCTCTGCAAGGAAAACCAGTTTTTGCTGGTAACAACTCAGAGCTATCCTTCTGTTGGAAAAGTGAAGAGAAAAAAAGATGAGAGTTAAAAAGTCTCATCGACTATTTAGAATAATTGTGTCATTTTCAGTTTTTTCATGGGTTTACTGTCTGACAAGTTTAGTGCCAGCGCTGCAGGTATAATTTTTAATATATGCTTCATTCAAGTCGTTATTTCTGACTCATTCTTCCAATTGCTAAGATCACTGCTGTTCTCCTTTAACTCAGCTGGTCATCTCTCAGTCCTACGCTGGTAGTTAAACTGCTGGAAGCCTTCACATTAGAGTTATGTAAGTATAAAGTGAGCACACACACACACCCACACACACAAAGATCACAGCAAAAGCCTGTTTCCACAATGATAGTGGGTCAGAAAACTGTAGATATATTTACAATGTCCCAGATCTACAATAGTCTCTCTGTCAAATCCAGCAGTTAATTCAATTCCTTATCGTTACTTTAAGATCGATAGCGGCTCTGTGTTCCACTCCCACATCCCCGTCTTACTACAGTACAGTTTTTTTTTTGCTAGCAGGTCACTAAGGTCATCACAACTCCCACTGTGTTGTAGAGACTCTGAGAAAACTCTCACAGCCCACCTGTTCAGAGTTTCTTAGGTTTTAGTAAGTCTGTACTTTCTGTTTGGTATCAAGAGATATACCTATTTACATTTTACACCACGTTAGCTGTAGCTGCTTGTGCTAGGTATTATAATTGTTTTTTGTTTTTCCAAAATTTGATGTTGCAAAATGTTTCCAGTGGTGATCAGATTAACAGGTGATTGGTAACATGTCAAACATATTTGACAAGGTGTTTGGGTATTTATTTTGTAACCCTTATTCAATTTATTTAAGCATCATTTCTCCCCACTAGTTCATGACTACATTGAATTACAGTACTTCAGCGTTTTGAGTTCAACAAACATTCTTACTAGTGCCATATTTGTTGAACAGATTGGAGCAAAGGTCTTAGTCAGCCATTGGGCAGTAGCCCAAAAGTCCAAACTAGTTGGGTTTTAAAAAACTAGTTGTCCACAAGTTGAATTGTGTTTCTGGCCATGATAATAAAATTATCTTTAGATTATTGCAATGCACTTTATATCGGGCTGAGCCAGTCTGACTCGACTTCAGCTGGTTCAGAATGCAGCTACTGGCCTTTTCTTGGTACCAGAAAATGAGAGTATTTCTCTGTTTTAGAGTCACTATCAAGACTCCACGTTCATTTACAAATTAATTTTAAACTTTTATCGTTGGTTTTTAAATTTCTTTATGGTATTGCCCGTACAGTATCTGTCTAACCTGCTCCAGCCCTACGTCTTTGTGCTCTCAGCTCTGCCAAAATCAAAAAGGAAACTGAGAGGTGACTGAACCTTTTCAGTCACTGCCCCTGAACTGTGGAATAAGCTGCGCATCAAACAAGCTGACTCCCTTCCTGTTTGAGATGTTGGTTTTAATGTTTTTTCTTATTGTTTTAATTGTTGTTTTTATGTTTTTTGTCAGTCACAATGTTGTTGTGCCAGAATTATTAATAAAGTTGTATTGTATTGTATAGTGTGGCTAAAATATCACTTAGTTGACTAGTGTACGTAAAATGTTGACAAGCTAACTTGAAAGGCCAAATTTACTCATAACTTGACAAGTGTGGCTAAATTTGGTATTACTAGTTAACTTGCAAAGCCAAAAATAGTCAACTAGTTTGACCTCTGTCCTAACTAGTTGGGCTAAAGTAATTGGTTTAAACCTTTTACTTGTAAGATATTTCTTGTGCACTAAAAAGACGAACTGGTGCAATTGAATGAGCAACTAGAGAAGTGTAGTTGTTAATTATGGAATACATGATATCATGTTAAATAAATACATAAATAACTTGCCATACAAACACAACATGCTTTGAAGGCCCATAGGACAATAGAACGCACATTTGTGCATGTACTCGTTTCTGCTACAGTGTGAGGACCACCATATGTTTTTAACCAACAAAGTGAGTACATTTTTGGGAAGGGAGGACATTTTCCTGGTCCTCCTTTTATTTTCAGCTCTATTGCTCTGTACTGGGTAGGTTTAAAGGTATGGTGTGAATTAAGTTTTAGTGCAGGTTAGGGCTAGGAATAGACAAGTAATGGTTAGGGTTAGGGAAAATTTCTGGGTTAGGCATAAATTCAGTTACAAAAATGAATGGAAGGCAATACAAAGTCCTTAGTTTGATGGAAGTACAAGGATGTGTGTGTGTGGTCACATATTTGCTACATCATTGGGACCATTTTCCAGACAAACACAGCCTTGTGGGGACCCAATGTTTAGGGTAAAATGTCACGGTTATGCTTGAGAAAAGACTGAAAAATGAATGGAAGTCGATGCAAAGTCCCAACGAGGATAGAAAAAACATTGTGTGTGTGTGTTTAAACCTTGTTTTGGTTACTTTTTTAGGATCTTTTTTGGTATGTTCACCTACCTTCTCAGGACCAGTCTTTAAGGGGACCAAAGCCAGGCCATAAGATGAAGGAATGTAAGTTTTGGATTAGGGTTCAGTTTTTGGCTAAGGTGTGATATGAGGGGGGGTTAGGGTTGAAGTCAAGATTAGGCAACAGCAAAACACAGCCAATACAATGTCACAAAAATGCTGGAAATCAGAATGTGTGTGAGTGTGCACGTCTTTTTGTAGGAGAACCTGGAAAAATTCAATCATTAATTTCAACGACATTATGCTTTGCAAAATAGCAAATGAGACCGAAATGATGTAAATGAGCTGTGGGAACAAGAGCTGTATAATCCTGTTTGCGTAGCCTACACAAAACTCCAGTAAGGTTCTGTGTGTTCAATTGGGAAATAACGCTACACCTACAGCAAGAGAAGATGTACAGAATATATACTGTGCTCTCGCTCAGGAGTCAGAAAGAAATGGGATAAAAGAACATTTTCCATTTTGAGATGTAGACACAGCCCATTTATTTAGGTCTAGTTGTAAAGCTGTTTTTACAGTCACTTTCTGATGGCTTCTGTGATTTTATGATTACCTGTTAGCTGATGCAGAACACCGCCTACTCTTCTTGGGTCCACACAAAACATAAAAACATACCAACAAAGAAGACATTGCTCCGTTCATGCTGTTTTTCATCTGAGGTAGTTTTTATGGCACATCTAATAAAAGGAGCCTAATGGAGAGATGTGCTGAACAACACTTACGCCCTGCAATCAAATGCTTTCTGCTCAGCCCTTAGCCCTGTGCCGAACCACAGATATCACTGGAACTCTTGTCTTACAGATTTACACCTCACTGGTGTATTTTTGTGCATAATTATACTGGCTATAATAAAACAACATGCATAGGAATGCTTTAGAAAAATGTTGTATTCATGCAAAAAAAGATTAAGACAATCTAACAAAGCTGTTGGGGTTTATTTGGCATCCCAAGTAATCAAGTTTGATTTTTTTCCTCAAATTTAATTTTCTAAAAGACAGACAAACAGACAACACTCTTTACTTTTACTTTATGATAAGCTTTGCAAATTTGATGACTGGACTGAGATAAGACTGAGTCCACAGCTTCTTGTTTTCCCCACAAACAGAACTGACTCTGCTGCACAAATAAAGCTGAACCCAACCACCTGTTAAACAGAGACGACAGTTTTTTTAAACTGTAAAGTGAAGTTGTCTTAAAACAAACTCGTCCTTTATTTGAGAATAACAGTAAGAATGTCAGCAGCACACAACTAACCTTTTCAAATGATCCTCCAAAATATCAGGGATTTAGGGAAAGGTTTCAGGACATAAGACAGAAAAACTGCTACATGAAAACATTTAGAGGCAGCTGGTACAAAACAAATTAAAGAGAATTCAGTAAAATGAAAACACAAGCTTACATGAATTTATCAAAAGGTATTCATTGTAATTATGTTAACATATACATCACCAGCAGAGGGTGCTTAATCACCACTGCTTTTCAACTTGTCAGTGGCATTAAAACCAACTAAATGGCACCACCAGTGAAGTGATGTGGGTTAATTATCAGAGGAGCATTCTAAAAGCAAATCTTGATCAATTTTGGAATTTAGCAGAACCTTTGTGTTCGTATTTAAGCTGTCCTCCTCTGCACCATCAGTCAGTACGTTTGAGAGCTGGAAGCTGAACCAAAAGATGATACTCAGTCATATCAGGCTTTATGGTTGATTTTTGTGTGGTACATTGCAGAAAATCAGAAATGAACTAATTAGAATGCAGTCTGCAAATATATGTCTAAAAATACAAGTAGAATGAGGCTGCTACAGAAAATATGTACTAAAAGTCTGGTGATGTGATGAAAAATGACTGATTATGAAAAGCTAACTGTTAATAAGCTAAAAAAAATTGCAAACATTTGAGACAAATATTTTAAATCTTCAGGGTTTGGCTGACTTGAAAAATATGGAAAAAATAAAATAAAAGAATGGAAAAGTTCTTCCTACAGTCAATAATTTTATAAAAGCGTACCGATTCAGTTCAGTGCCCTAAGGATTCTATCTCTGTTATTTGCAGATGACGTGGTCCTGTTAGTGTCATCGTAGTGGTCTGATTAGGGAGATGAGCTAAAGCCCTCTGTTTACCAGTTGATCTACATTCCTGCCCTTACTTATGGTCACAATATCTAGGTGACAGAAAAAACAAGATCGGTACAGGCGGTTGAAATAAGTTTTCTTTAGTGTATCTGGACTCTCCTTCAGAGAGGGTTAGAAGTTCAGTTATTCAGGAGAGACTCTCAGTAAAGCTGCTGCTCCTCCATGGAATCTGTTGAGGTGCTTCAAGCATCTTGTAAGGATGCCTCATGGATGCCTCCCTGGAAGAGTTCTGGGCATGTCCAACTAGGAGGAGACCCAGACCCAGGACATACTGGAAAGTGTCTCTTGGCTGGCCTGAAAACACCCCGGAGTCCTCTCAGAAGAGCTGGAAGAGGTGGCAGTGGAAAGGAAGGCTTGGACCTCCCTGTTCAAGCTGCTGCCCCCCACAACTCAATTCCAGAACAAGAGAAAGATAATGGCTGTATGAACAGATACTGATGATAAAACAGCATCTTTATACAAACATTGCATTACTGTATATTTATAGACATTTTGATTATGAAAATGGTAAGGAAATCAACAGAAAAAGCTGAAAATCTGAGTCATGAAACATGCAATTTCAAAAATAAAAATGGTGCAGTGTGTACTTGGCTTTTGTTGGCCATAGTTTTATTTTTTATAAATGAGTCCAACAGTGAACAGATTACTAAAAACAACAAATGGAGACTCCCTTTTAAATATATCATGCATTTATTATTTACATTTTGAGAAATATGATAAAGACAAAAGAAGATGGTAATCTTGTTGGTGGAAAACAATATAGAAACCAACCAATCTATCATTTAGCAAAAAACAAAAATAACAAACAGACATACTACTACTACTACTACTACTACTACTACTACTACTACTACTACTACTACTACTACTAATAATAATTATTATTATTATTTCCTGTTTTTTCATCAGGGATCACCATGGTGAGTCATCCTCCCTCATCTTTCTGTCCTTTATCTTCTTTATCTGCATCCATTTATCTAACATACATCCTTCTAACAATATACCCACTGTTCCTCTTCTGGACATGTCCAAATCAAAATATCTACTGTCCCTCCTTTGGATGTGTCCAAACCATGGCCTCTTTTTATTTGCCTGTCATTCAGCCTGTGATATACCTCTGATGATCTCATTGCTAAACTTATCCATTCTTGTTCTTCCCATAAAAGCACCTCAATATCGTCAGCTCTGACCCTTCCTGTTCTGTCTTGTCTTTGTCACTGTCACAGTCTCCAAACCATACAACATACCTAGTTTTACTTTCATCTGTAGTATTAGACTGAAAAACAAGTTATTGGTGATGATCAGCTGTGGCATAAAAAGGAAAAGCAAGTTTAGAAAGAACAGCTGGAATTTACAAAGCCATGGAATCAATGACTACAGTGCAAATATTGTGTAAACATTCAGAGCTGAACGACTTTGAAAAACACTGAAGAAGACGAAACAAAGTTGGTAAAACTAAAAGGTAGCAAAACAAAAGCTAAAAGAAGCAGAACACAAGCTATAAAGCCAGGTAAAAGTAGCAAAAGACAAGCTAAAAGTTAAAGAAAAAACTAGCTACAATCTACAATCTGCGACAGGCTAGCTAAAAATAGCAAAAGTTTAGATAAAAGTTGAAAATAGCAAAGCATTGGCATGAAAAGGCTAGAAGCTAAAAAGTAGCATAAGTCTAACTTAAGGCTAAGAGAAACATACAAATAAAAAAGAAAAGGAAACTAAAATACAACATACAAGACTTTGAAGTGAGCCCATTTATGAAGCCGTGTGAAAACAAACAAAAACCAGTGAAAAAGGTCTGTTGTACCTTACATTGTATCAGTTTACATTACCTTACATTGTATCAGTTTTTTGGTTGATGTTTTTATGTAGTTTATTCCAAAGGTTAGGAGAAGTATTTTGCTATTATTCTCTTATTAATGTAAATAAACAAAGCCCATACTGGTTTCATGTGACAACTGGAACACAGGAGTCACTGAAGTCAACATTGTGTGTTCCAGTTGTTGTAGAAAAAAGCGCGACTTAGTAAGAAATTCCAAAAGCTAAATTTCACAAAACCTTGTACAGTTAGTTGCACAGTTTGTGTTAAAAAAACGATTTCATTTACTTTGACTCCCAAAGTATTTAGTTGACCTTTGCTAGAAAGAGATGGAGGAGAAGAAAACGAACAGGTTTCATAGGTTTTGGAATCAGATCTGGAAGAACCAAGATCAAAACACGTTAAGTAACTGCTCTACCTTCTCAATGTAGAAACCTTTGATGTTGTCTGAGATGATTTTACAGCATTTGTAGCATACGAAACATTGAAAATATGTAGAAAAGTTCTTGTCTGAACCATTTTTTAAATATTAAGAAAACCCATGACAGTAGCACCAGAGAGTCCATGATCCATGACCAACAGAAAGCTAGGAGAGCTGCTTTAACTCATGGTGTAGCAAAACTATGGGCTGCACAAGAAGCCAAAAAGGATGTAGTTCTGGACAGAGTTTGCCCATAAATCCACATGAGCCATCAATTTCAGCAGCAGGAAGAAGCAAATTCTGCTTGTGAGGATGGAAAGTCAGCCCTGCCATTAATAAAGCTGATTTGGATGCAGAGGACAAGACACACCAGAAGACACCTGAAAGCTTGAATGAGGAAGAGGATTCTTTCTGGACGAAAGTGTATGAAGGTTGTCAGATGGTGATTTGTGCATGTCAGGAGGCTGAAAGGCCACAGAGTCTGACTGCGTCCATCAACTAAATCAACACTGTCAGCTCTGAAGATACTGATATGTTTGATGAGCTGAGGGCAAAATCCCAAGTTGACATCAACTTTATTGACGAGACACTTGTATCACCATTTGATGAAGACACACGTAGTGTCAACAACTCCTCAGGAAACACCAGAGACACCTTCTACTGAGGACATATTTGTGACATCCCATCCTGAGGATTCACCAGGACAGTCTACCAGGGAGATAACATTATCTCCTCTGAAGATCCTCCTGACACCAACTAAAGAAGAAGCAGCCACAACAAGTCTTCCTCCTGTTACAGAGCTCAAACCTGAGAGGAAATGCTGTGTTTTCTTTTTTGCTGTCCATAGAGCAGGGTGTTACACAAACTATTGTCTTGAAGATGAAACTACAGGAAGTTTATCTCATCCTCAGTGAAAGGGTGTTGTTCACAAATTATTTAACTTTATATGTTTCTTTCATTAAGTCGTGCAGTTTAGATCTCTTTCAGTGACTGAGCTCTGCACAGGTTTGACTAACTGTCAGTTTTTATCACAGTTGTAAAACCAGTGGTCAGTGACCTGTGAAGCCATCGACGCTTTGGCTGAGCTTCACGTTCACCTGAAGAAGACGATGGACCCTCAGGTTGAAGGAATAAGATGAGCCCTGCTGCTGACACTGGCTCAGACCACCAACAGTTTCATCTATCAGCAGGTGGATCTGGCTCTTGATGCCATGGTAGAGAACTGAAGCCTTGGCCGAGTCGCCAGCAGTTTGCTAAACACTGGACTAAAGTAAAGTAAGAAAGGTGGGTCATAACCTTTTGTTCTGACTGTAGTGAAACAGACTCTTATTTTGAAATACTGAGTTGCTAAAACCGGAAGTACTGCTACCGGTTACTGCAAATGAGTGTAATTTGAGGGAAGTGCCGGTGTTATGTAGATGCTGAATAAATCAGAAGTTGCGCCCATAGACTGTTGGGCAGGTGGAAAAAAAAAACAACTCAATAATCTGCTGCTAGTATAGGAAACAGCGCTCCCTTTATTTTTGGAATGCAATGGTGCAATTTCCATGTGTATTGGTTTGACACTGACCTGACCTCGCCCCTTTCTGTGTTCTACAGCAAGGTGTTCTTGTGTTTTGCTGCAGAGAACGTGCAGTTTCCGGTTCCATGTGTCACTGAAAAAAACAATCTGCTCCCGGACCAGAGCAGAAGCTGGTTGGTAAATTATTAAGATTGATTTCTCAGCACAAACAACTAAAGTCTAAGTCTTTTTTACATTATTGCGGTTAACAAGAAAAACAGAAGCATTTTTCCCCAGGTGACACATTCTTGCACCTTCAAAAAAAAAAAAAAAACCCTAAAAAATAAAATGAAAATAACTAATACGTATATATATATATATATATATGTATATATATATAAAAATTCCCTTCTCACCCACCGCGGGTGGTCTCTCTCTGAGCTCGGGTCCTCTACCAGAGGCCTGG
>JARVJO010000365.1:7152983-7167020 GCA_031762555.1 Cynodonichthys magdalenae | reverse complement strand
CTCTTTTTTTAATGTGGGAGGGGGCACACACCGGCCGCTCAGACGGCTGAGCTCCCGCTCCAGACTGTTTACAGGTAAATGGAAGGTTGGTGCAAAAATACAGTCTGGATAATAACCTGGCCTGTCTTTCTGTGTAACACCACGGGTTGTGGTGAAAACATGGGGTTGATTTTTATCAACACATGTATTTTTCGGATACATAAGTGGAACGGAGTTGAGTTTTTTATTTTCTTTATTTTTTATTATCTCCTCCCAGCCTTCTGAGGCCCCCCTAGCACCCCCTGGCGGCCCCCCAGTTTGGGAACCCCTGTCCTAGACCAGGGGTGCCCAAAGTTCTTCCCAGAGATGGCCATACCTGTCAAGTTGTACGGCTTGTCTGTAAATTACACTTTCCGTCCATTTCGCAGGTATACAGACACTTAGGGCAATCTCATAGAATTTTTCAAATCTCAGAACTTTTTTTCAAAACTAACATTCAAGTTTATTTTACATCACAGAGCCTGTAGGCTGTAAAATATTTCAAGTAAAGTATATTGAGTCAAAACAGCGGATTTGCTGTATGACTCACTAAGTCCTATATGCTGAGTGAAGATGTTGTAGAATAAAGTGTGTGTTTTGTTTGATGAAAATGTGCACAGAAAAAGAGGGGCAAAAAGAAATCATTTTTTTAATCTGGCAACCCTGTTGCCGGTCTCACTCAGGCACTGATCATACAGTGGCTGCATGATCACAGTTACGTCCAAACCTGGTGATTAAACTAATGTTCCTTCGGACCTAGGATGCAATTTGTGTTTTGCTTCTACAAGCTGCAAAGGATGAGTAACATATAAACACTCTGCTGTCTGTAATTTATTGTAATTGTTGTAAAAGAAACTTTTGCTGTGTGCCGGCTGTTTGAGCATGCGCACTTTCGCAGCTGTGGGGTGCTTCTCACCTCCGCGGGGGGTGTTACTGAAAATCTCCACTCTGAGACCAGGATTCAGAAAACTTCGGTTTCAGAGAGAATGACGGCTGGTGTTGTGTACACGATTGGCTGACTCAAAATTGGCATTGTGTAAACAGGGCCTAAATGTCTGCTTAGATCCAACCTAAATGATCCTTTGTAGTTACTTGTATTTCATGTTTAATCTTAATCTAACTCAAAGATAATGTAAGCACCATTAGTGAAGACTATCCGCACTTATTTGAAATGTCTATAAGTTGAAAATCCAGTGTTTCAACATAGGACACCAGGAGACCACAACCTGCTAATCAGGGCAACTGCTGGCAGGACCAAGTCAAATGTCTTGGTGGGTCAGTTTTGGCCCATGGACCCCACTTATGACACCTCTGTCCTAGATCCTCAGAGATTGATGAGCTTGAAGCAATTTTCTCAACCCTCTAGACAACATTCACCGGATGGCAGGGGTCCTCATGGAACTTGGGAAGAGAAGCGTTCTCCTGGATCTTCTCAGTCTTTCACAGGATGAAATGGGTCCTCTTGGACCTCCTCAGGCTCGGGAACCATCGCTGGTAGACAGACATCCTTTAGGACCCCTCAGACACTGGAAAGAGAGAGGTGTCTTGCTGGACCCCCTTGGACACTAGAAGGAGAGGGGTATCTTCCTGGACCCCTCAGACACTGGAAAAGAAGGTCATGCTTCTGAACTCTCTCAAAAACAGAGTGAAAGTGTCTCCATCTGTGTATTTCCTGTTTCTTGTTTTCTCTGCGAGTCCCTGTGTTTTTCCATCCAGTCCTCCTGTCTGTCTCATCTTCAGCCTCACCCTCGCTCACCTATTCCTCATCTGTCTCCTCCAGGTGTTTCTCGTTACTGCTCATTTCTTTGTCATTATATTCAGTCTCATGTCCATTCCTTGTGCTGCTTACCCCAGCCAGTGTTCTTATTTTTGAAATGTAAGTTTTTTGAAGAGGCAAAGCCAGCATTTTCTTTATCTAATAAATATTTTTGTCGCTATGCTGTGAGTTTGCATGCTTTCTGCGGTTCATTGGACTCCAACCTTACAGAGGAGTGTCTTCCTGAACCCCCTTCAACTGTGAAAGAAGAGAGGCATTCTCCTGGACCTCCTTGGCACTAGGAAGATGAGAGGTGACCTCCTGGACCCTCACTGTTTGAACCTGGCTATAGACATACACGGATAACAATGAGAGCTAAGAGCTAAATATTACTTCTAAATAGAAATATGTAGCTCCTATGTTGACATCTTTTCAGCTTTTCTGCATTTAATTAAAGCCATAGTATTGTTAATTTAACTCTGACACTATTATGTCATTTTTCCTGCTGGCCAATTATGTTGGCCCTGATCTTTGTTCTGTCCTTTTGCAACCAATGTGGTGTTTGTTTGTTTTGTGGGGTTTATTTGTTAAATTTTCCCACCCATTACCAGTGTAATGTTCCAAAATGCCACACAAACACAGTGATATTTTCCTCTCTGTGAACATAAAATTTGTATACACATTTGTTTATTGCAGACAGTTTTATTTAGATTTATAAGTCCAAAATGCATCTTGTTTTATAGATGTTTATTTGCAAACTTTAATGGATGGTCTCCACTTGTGTGAAGTTCACCCAGTGTGTTTGGAGTAAATTCTTAATAGGCTTTAAACACTCCTGACGTAGGAAATAACATTGATTTGCGTTTGTTATTCTTTTCTTCTTTTTTTAATGGTGCAGATTTATTTTTCCAAATTTAGCTTTTGATCTATTAAAAGCCCAGTTTGGGTATCTGCTGTCTAGACGCGATTCTGTTCCCTTTTCTTCTGTCTTTGTGGGGATATTTTCAGCCTAATGGTGGGAAGTTCTGATGCCAGACACTTTGTGCTCTGATGTGTGATGTGAGTCAAAATGCAAATATTGTTTTTTGTGTGTTGGTTTCAGATATGTTAGTGTTGAGACTTTTTTTTAATTTTCTTTGATTTGCACAGCTCAGGGCACTTTGTTCTTTTCCACATCCCCCCTGGTGAACTTCATGTTCCACTGAGTTATTTAGTTTGGTGAAGTTTTCAACTTTGTTAGTTCAAATTTTGATCCACGTGTCGCCCACGTATAGCTGAACCATAGCTTGGTACTGTTCCCTCGAGTTCAGTGCTCTAATTTGTCACCAACAATGGATGATACTTTAAAACCTGTGGTACAGCTGTGTTTATTGTTGTTGTACTTAAAATGGATGATAGGAAAACGGAGGGTAAAAATCTGGTCTTGAGTAAAAATGGTTTGGATTTATCGGACTGCAACCATTATCTACTGTCACAGTTTGAGCTGGTTTGTGTTTTTTCCAGCCTCTACTGATGCTGCATTCAATTAACATCATATTCCAGGAACTGGTAAATGGAAGTGACATAATTTCCCAACAAACCATACGAAACCATACGAGTTAGCCGACAGGTGATTTTATTGCTGCCGCTAACCTAGCTACAACACTGCTACAAACTGGCACAAAAAAATTAAGAAAGATAATTTACAGTAAAAGTTAGGGAGTTTACTTTCTAAAGCTGCAAGTAGCCGCCATCTTGAAATTGAAACTGGGGGCAGTTTCATTTCTTCTACAAGTGAAATATTACCACTGGAGGGGGCGTTCCAGTTTAAATCTACCAATGGGAACTGGTAAATTACCACTTCCCAGGACTACTGGAATGCACCATGAATGCAGCACCTCCCTGCTTCCTTGATTGCCTGATCACCTACACCTGTTTCAGTGACTACTATTGTTTTTTGTTTTTGTCATGAATGCCATTCATTGAATGGCATGTCTATGGTTTGAAGTGGTCTTTGCCAGTGGTTCTGGGTGCTGCCACTGTCTTTTTAAGTCCTGGATTATTTTGTATTTCTGATGGCTGACCTAGTGATGTAACTTATGGCTCTTTTTAGGGAACCAAATACTTTAATTGACCCAGCTCACTAAAAAGAGATGGCTTGTTTGTCTCCCAAGTTGCTCTTCATTAAATACTGGTGAGAAGCCATAAGAGCTCTGAACCTGCTTCAGCTCCTGTATGACTTGTCTACAGACTAGTTCTCAAAGAACTGACTCAGTGTGGTTGCTTTGGAAAAAGACTTGAAACCTCAGAGACAGACCATACCAGTGACATCTAGTGGCCAGCTGCATTTCTAGTCACCAACATCCTCTGTTAACAGAGATGGTCAACCCTGACCCACTGTCCTGTGTGATTATTAAGCTGTTTCTCTGCTTCAGCACACCTGATGCAAATAATTAAATTACTTTCTCATAATGTCAAGTTTAACAGAAGCCTGTCAATCATTCATTCATTTCAGTCAAGTGAAGCAAAAAAATATCTAAAATATGCAGAACAGTGAGACACAAGGAACAGGTTTGAAAACAATGAAACTTCACCCAACTTGCTTTTTCATTGTGGCAAAGAAAGCCACAAATATGATTGGTCAAATGGTCATGAAGATGTGATGAACTTTGCCAATGTTTCAATCAAGTCTGCTTTATAAAAGGAGAGGAGCTTTGGAGTTGCAGCATTAAATGCCCCATTTTTATTTATTTTTTTTACAGATGAACTTGAAGATTTGTGAAGTTGGGAAATAATAGATACTGAAGATACTCTCCAGCACCTTCTGATCTGTGTTCACAACCCTCACCACCCTCCTTCAAAACCGGCTTGACTTGTCACCTCTACAATCTCCATGTCGTCCCCCCTTCATTTTTTTTCTTTAGGATTTGAAAACGGGTAAATATCTACAAGATTTTAAAATGATTTCCAAATGCTCTGAAACTAACCACTCTGCTTTCTTTGACAGATATGTTGCCTTAAAGATGAGTCAGAGCTGTTCCACATATCACCTTCTCATCACCTGTCAAATAAATTTTGAACCTTTCACCTCCTCTTATCAATTTCAGGTCCGCCGGTTCATACAAACCTTAACAGCCACTGCTATAAAAGTAGCAATACAAGGGACGGGATGCCAGATGAAAAGTAGGATGCTTTAAAAATCAAACACAATAGCCTTTGAACCTAGAAAATCGTGATTCCTTCAGTGTCTGAGAACCTTCACAAGTGTATTTTTTTTATTAAGGGTTTGCAGACATATTCAAGACGCTTAAAAAGAACTTTAGCCTAGAGGCTGGTAGAAATGTACCTAGAGCTGAAAGGAGGAAAACAAAAATCCAAAGTAACACCTGAGCTTATTGAAGACGTCACCTGAGATGTCAAGTTTATTTATAAAGCACTTTTAAAAAAGTTGAAGTCATACCAAAGTGCTGTACAGAAGTCAATAAATACACCATTTCAATAAAAGAAAACAATCACAAAATACAACAATTACAAGATAGAACTCAATGCCAACTCTTTCTGATATCCCCCACAAATGACATAGAGTAAAAATGGGTCTTAAGAAGCACCTTCAAATTGTTCAAGCCATGAGCAGACCTAATGTAAGAAGCCAGAATATTCCATACATTGGGAGCCATTACAGAAAATGTGTGGTCCTCTTGCCTTCCTCCACAGTTCAATTTATTTGCTCAATTCTAATTCCCCTTCTCTGTTCTGTCTGGGATTTCTCCCATAGACAAGGAATTCTCTGGTAGAATTTCAACCAGGCTAATCAGGTCTTGTATTAGTTTTATTACTCTTAGGAAAAACTAACGGTGTAGAGACACATTCTGCTTTTTAAATAAGAATATATGTGTAAAAATACATAAAACGGTAACTGTCCCCATTTCTTCATCTTTAGCTGTTTTTATATCTCTGAGCTGGAAATATTCCCAGATTTTGTGTCAGAAATCTGGTCACCCTAACGCAGCACTCATTTACAGCCATCTCGTTCAGCTCAGTACTTCTCTCTTCCCTGTAGGGGATGATTGTTTACAGTGACGCAATTTCTGGTTAGCTTTTTAGTTTAGCTTCCTTCACAGTCAAACTGGCGTACTACATATGTCATGGCCAAACATTAGTGATCCGGTCTAATTGTTTACTTCAACAGAACCTCCAAGAAATCACTTCTCAATAGCCGAGGGTCCAGAGCCTCTGTACATAGCAAAGTGTAGAACAAGGGTCTGTTTTTTGTACCACGCTGTTTTGCTCTGGACCCTGCAACATCTTGTGAAGTTTGATTACTTTACCTTAAAGATCTTGTCGATGAATGTAGGTGTAACAGATCTTGAAAATAAGGTGAAGCTGAATTATTTACAGTTTTAAAAACTAGCAATAAAATGTTAAAATCAATTCGAAAGGGTTTCCTAGTCCCGATTAGTAGAGATCCCAAGCTTTTTATCATGCAAGGGTGATGTATTTAGTGTTGTCTTTTTTTAAATATAGGGCAATATGTTTAAACGTTACCTGTGACTTAAGCTTCAGAAAAGATCTTCAAACATTTTCCCCGTCTTGTATAGCTGTAATTGGTAAGTATTTAAACCAGGTATATAACACTGTCTGTGTTTTGATTGATCAGCTTTGTTTAAAAGTTGTTCTCTGTACATAGTAATCAGCACAATAGATCTAATGTTTTTACAAATCTAAACATGAAGTTCATATTTTTTTATATCTGAACCTTCTCATCAACCAGATCAAACAGCTTTCAATATTATTGAAGATGTTTTATTTGATCTGCATTTTCTTGCTCTGACGTTTTATTAAACTCTTATTTTTTTGTGTTTTTTCGTCTTATTTGACCGGACACTTAAACTGCTAACACATTAAATACAAAACAAAGGTAGGGTAAGCATAATTTAAAAGAGACGTATTCTCCTGCCTCCCCAAACAGTGAATTTATCCAGATCAACTGTCCCACTGCACAGCTCTGCCATGCCTAATGAAAGTATATTGCTTGAAAGGGCATGAGTTATCTTAAGCTCCTCCTTTTTATGCTGCAACGTCTTGCAATCTGCTGATCTTTCATCTTTAAACCTCCCAGTTTTGGGCCCAATGAGGTTTCTATATTACAAATCTCTGAATAAACTCCCTCAAGTTTTCGAACTGGTTGGGCTGAAGTCGTATGCTTTCTCAGACAGGTTTGAGTTCAAATTTATGTTCATCTCTTCAACATTTACAGCGTATATAAAACTTTCTGTCTTCGAAACTTGTTCTTTTCCTTTTTGACCTTTATGAAAAGACTGCATGAACTAAATAACAGACAAAAATGACATTAAATTACAAAATATCTAGAGACAGTATTTTCAGTGATGTTCATGACAAATTAAAATAATTTTTGAGCAGGTGAGCTGAAGGATAGTTTACGCCTCTGTGAAATCTCTTCGCAAGACAGCCAGAACGACCCAAAAGACATCAGCCACCCTGCATTATTTCGTCTAAGCTGAGATAAGAGAGCGAATCTCTCTGAGCTTCCTGCATCAGGCCTTGTGTCTAAGGTTTGTCAAAGAGCCTCAGGCGTTTCTTCAAGAATGCAAACTTTCACATTTAAACTTTACTATTTTCAGATACACCACCTTTTATTTCTTGTGTTGAATAATTTGGCTGCTGGATTACTAGACTATAAACGTGTCATGATGTAAGAAAATTAAAAGCCTAGAATTCCTTGAAGGATTGCATATTACTTTCCATCTTTTGTGCCAAAGTTTGTAACATCATCTCATATAATAACATCTGGCATCCTCCCTGTTTTGTTCAAACTTTAAAATAAGGTTATGCACAAGCCCATGCAATATTGTGAGATTTTTTTTTCTTGGGATTGTTGCTCTGAAACTACCATTGAATTGTGGTGGCAGAACTAGATCTATTGGTTGCTTTATGTAAGTTTCATTAAAATCTGTCCAGTTTATGAGATATTTTGCTGTTAGTTAAACTAGGATGAAGCTAATATTTAATAAAGTTTTAATAAGGATTTTATTTAATGTATAGTGCTCAGAGTTTCGGTTTTAATGTGATGCTTGGCTACTACAGCGTCAAATTTTATCTATAAACTTGGCTGAGTTGTAGACGTTGTGTTTCTTGATGTCAGTTGACTGTGGCGGCCATCTAGAATTGGTTAGACCAATTTAATCTAACCCTTAACCCCCAAGAAGGCCCTGCTCAAACTTCTGTCTGATTGATGCCAGGTCTGTTTATTTTTCACCAAAAACCTATTGTTCCCAGGAGGCAGAGTGACTGCAGAACTAGAGACCACAATAAGTTGGCCTTTAGGTCATGTGACCAGTGCTCAGAGGGCAGCGAGTTCCAGGAAATTAGTGCCAAACTTTCGACCAACCCATTGGAAGGATGATAGCAGGACAGTCAGATACTGCTGCTCTGGAAGGTGACCTGGAAGCCCGGCAGACCAGTGAAGCCACTTGAGGGGCTTCTCTGAGACTATTAAATAGCCTGGATGCCCTCAGAAACTGGATGAAGGGTATTCAAGAGACCCCAGAGAATGGAAATGGTTGGCGCAGGCAATGACACTTTAACACTAACACTGGCAAAAGAGAGGCTTTGTGCTATACAGGATGTGAGACTCTTCATAGCCCAGGAAGAGGAAGTAATGGTACTTGAGAGGTCCTATATCAACCAAAGATGTCTTTAAATACTGTTTTTAAGCATGTGTAATGCACTTCAAGTAAAATGCAATCCCCATTTTTAGATCTTAAAAAGCATAAAAAATAGAATTCTCACATATATATATATATATGTATATATATATATATATATACTGTATATATATATATATTATGCTACACCAAATTTCATACAGAATTCAGAATCTTTCAGCCCTTGCAGGACACCCTCTGGTAGGGAAACATAGTTTAAGGGAGCAAGCTTTTACATGTCGCTGAAAACCGGACCGGTCTGACAGCAGAAGCCAGTTGTTAAAGGAGAAAAATGTGCAGCTTCACAGAGCTGATTGTCTGGTATGCAAACATGCAGCTGACGTCCACATCTTCATCTTCATTTCTAAAATGGGAGGAATATGATGATTTCTTCCCGACAACCAAATACTTTACTTTGCAAGAAAATAATGAAATTTTTGTGGTAGTACATTTGAAAAATATGATCAAAATTAACTATTGTGTATGAATAAATAACTTTAACTTATATAGCACTTTATATATATCAGATAGTGGCTAACTACATTTTTAATTTATTTTTAAACTGTTGTTTAACATTGTAGCCACAGCTACCCTGGGGCACACTGACAGAGGTGGGGCTGCCATGCACTGGTGCTACTGGACCCTCTGACCACCATCCACAGACAAGGCCAAAGGACACAACGACTGAGACATCTGGAGTGGGGGATCGAACCGGCAACTTACCAATTACAGGACAACTCCCATAAGCACTCCTCCACAGCCGCCCTGTTGTGCGCCCTTTTAGTGTGTTCATCTGCTGTTGGGTTGGGGTGGGGTGTTGTGTATAGTTATTGTGTTAGTTAGCATCCATACCCATGGGGCCTGGGCATTGGTCCCCACGATGCAGATTCGGTCACTACGAGGCTGTCCTTTTCTGGAAAACGGTTCCCACAATGTAGCAAAAAGGTGCCCCCACACACACTAGGTATGATTTTTGGGGTTACATTTTTTTGCATTATACACAAATAAATACAGTAACTTGATCAGACATCAAGCTGAACCCTTCATGATGTGAAGACTCAAGCAAGACCTTGGTTTAGGCTTCTGTTTTTGTTAGAGCAGCATCACACTGGATCCCCTCAGGAACTGGTAAAGAAGCACCATGTTGGCGGTGAAACAGGATCCCACATTTGGTGTAGATCCTGAGAGCTGAAGTACTGTACAGAGAAGAAGCTGGTGTCGAGTGGAGCTTCATGAATACTGCAGGGCACAAAGGTGCAACATCTGATTTTTTTAAACCACATTCTTCAGCTCAGCAGCAGATAAACAGACTAAAAGCATTTTGTTCATGTGCCTGAGCAGAGCGACATGATACAATGCTGGCACCATCATTTTCATGTTTTTGCATCACCTCTGAGCATTGTTTTGTTTTGTCTAAGGGTGCAGCTCTTGTTAAGGGTAAGACGCAATAATGAGCTGCAGTTGCAGTGAACACTGAAACTATTTTTATTTGTGAGTTTGTGTTTATGCTGGAAATGAAATCAAGTGTGTTGCATTAAAAGCCACTCAACCATTGTCGTATAATGCCTCCAGAACCATCAGTGCGCCCCTCCCCCCCGTGCTTTGCTTAAAGTCACTGAACTCAACTGTAAGTGAAAATGTGCATCTAATGGGAACAGACATGAATTTATGTGCAAGTCTGGGAACCTCATGTAATTACCTGTTCAGTAGGCAGGTGAACCACTCTGACTCGGTACACTACAAACTCCCAGGGCCCCTGACGGAGACAAAAAGAAGAAAAAAAATGTTTGGCATTATCACAGAAAACAGAAACTGAATACATTAAGTCAAACTTCAGGAGTTGGAATAAACTAGTCATAAATCACAAGGCATCTAAAGATAGTTTGCATCCAGGATTTTACTGCTTTTGAACCTGCTGTGTGTCGTGTTTGTAGCTGTTCTTCACACACTTCCCCTAAGAACCCACCCCTCAACCTAAAAGACTGAGTGCGGTCGCTCGCAGTCTCACATATTGATTTCAATTTTTTTGAGCACGAGAACCACACGACAGCACCAAATAGCTCATATCGGCGTGATAATAAATCACTTGTACATTTTCTTTTGAAGCAACTTTTTTTTTTCAAGACAATGATTTCAAGAAGGGTGAAGTGGCTACAGTTTCACACTGCTGCTCAGTGGTCCTCATGAATTTCAATCTATTGATTCTTCTCCTGCGAGGGGCAGCTGCTTCGTCAGCAGTCTCTCTGTTGGCTCTCAGGAAGGAAAACACTGGGGACACGAAGCCAAGGCACCTTCTGAGAAACATCAGCTGTAATTTAATTCTGTTTCAGGCTATCCAGAAACGCAGACATTATCTGTACAGATTCTTTCTCTCTTTTTTTTCATGGCTCGAATTTTGACTTCAGTGAACGTTTACTTAGTTTGGGAGCTCATTAACTGATCCACACTTCTGTGTTGATGTCTCTTTGTGTAGCCGGTGTGATGTAGGTGTGTGGTCTGTGTTAATATGCTTCCTGATGATCGATGCCGTTAAAGACTCTCTTAATGGCACTCTGCGACACGCTCAAATGTCACAAGAGCCATTTCACAAACATGCAATTACTAACCGAGATTTGCAGGATATCAATTTTAGGTCTTGCCTCAGTGGTGAAGTGATTAAATTGTATTTATCTAAAAGCCTGGAAAACTGTCATTGAAAGAAATGAAATTATTTCAAAAGAAAACAACGGTGCCTAGTTTCATACAGTGCCTAATTTTACTAAGATTTGTTCATGAAAAAAGTTGATTTAATCTTCGAGTGATGAAGATTAGATTAGCGGATTTAATAAACAGATTTAAAATGGCTGCCAATAAACTGAAACAAGCCTCCTGAAGATGTAAAAGTTGAGTGGAAATCTATCCATCATCTCTCTCTCTCTCTCTCTCTACTCCTGTGTGTTGCCATTAACAAACTGTAGATGTTAACTCTTACACACTTGACATCCTTAATTCGTAATTAATTATTGATGATGCTTTGTAGAGTATAATTTAATATTTCTTTCTGGTAAAACATAATGACACAGGTTGCATCATCCAAGTAAGTTGTTCGATCTGCACAGCTTGCTAATAAAGGCCTAGCGTTCCTTGTAAACTGAGTAAATTTCACAATATAGTAGTTTTTGAAATATACATCATAAAGTACTTCACACCAAAGTAAATGAAGACAAAAGATAAATGATGAAAATGAAAATATAATCAGATCAAAACCTATAAAATAGAATTCTACCCAAATGCTAGTCTAAAAAGATGAAGCTGGAAAGATGACACTGAAGAAATGTATATCACCCTCCAGCTTTGTACCAACCAAAAAGTATTGTTGTTCTGGTCAAACTTTGTAAATGACACGAGTAATATCATGTGGTATTGCAAAAAATTATAGAATGTGACAGCGCTTATAGCGCATGTCAAACTAAAGGCCCATGGGCCATATCTGGTCCTCATTAAAGTTGTATCCGGCCTCAAAATTAATATTTTAAATGTTAAAACGTTTTGCTTCTGTTTTTGTTGCCTCATTTCATGCAGTCTTTTCACGACAGTAGTCGACTTTAATTATCCTTTCTGGATTTTCAGAGTTTGTTTTTTTTTTAACTCAGTTTGTTGCATTCTGATAAAATGCATCTCTAAGAAATATTAAATGAAAAAATAATAACTAATCTTTTTTTCTTTATCTATTAGGTTATGTTTGTTTACATTACATCACAAATCATTTGGAAAAGCTGATTTGTATTTCTATGGGAATAATCTGTTATATGGAGTCTAGACGAAAGTTCAACTCTGACTAACACACAAGAGACAATCACAACACTGATCTACCTCACCTGCTCCATCCAGTCACTGCGTCACAAGCGCAGCTTCATCCAATCAGCATCTGACAGTCAGTGGATAAAAGCGTCCTCTCCAGTCTCCCCATCTGCTCGTCAGCGGAACATCAACCTTCCACCTCCTCCTCCACCCTTCATCTTCTGGCTTCCAAGGGCTTCCCTCTCCTTCAACCACCACCAGCGTCAGGCCCCGGGGGAAGAAAAACTCCTACCCCTCATCTTAAGCAGCTCATCTGAGCTTACATCATCTCACAGCGCTCACATCCTCTGCTGGGGTCCGAGCGCCAAACTCTAATGTCATTCATGTCATAAACCTGCAAGTCAGTCATGTCAATAAAATTCCTAATTTCAGTCTGTCTTCGTGTGAGTCTCTCCAGGTTGAAATAACTTTAAACCAAGATCTGTTTTTTCAATAAATACTGACAGTGATTGGTCCTTCGTTTGAACCAAGTTTAGAATTTTGATCCCCTTTTGAAACTGAGTGTGACAACTCTCAGAGACTCTCAGCTTCTACCACACTAAATTTTATCTCAGTGAAAGGAAAGCGTGTAAAATTTTTACATTGCATGTTAAAAACCAGACATAAATACCAAATAGACTTGAATGTTGTGTAAGAAGTTCATACAACCACCAGCTGGCTAGAACAAAATTACAGACATTTATTTAGTTGTTTTAAACACCATCTTTGGAACTTGGCCCCACACACTTCAAAACATTTTACAGGTGGGGGCAGTCTCCCTAACACGTGACACATGCACACACTTCCTGCTAGCTGATGAGAAAAATATCTATTTGGTCAGTGTAATTAGGGCGTGTATTAACTAAATATATCAAGAAGAGCACATTCTGTTTGAGTTAACCATGACATATCACTCAAACCAGATTGTACCTCAACTAAATCACAGTTTATTCATAAATGAATAGGCAAAATAAGCAGTAATCAATATATATTCTAGTTAACCTAGAAATAAAATCAGTATTAAAATCAGTAGTAAACTGAATAAAATTCCTTAATCAGTTTTTGTAAAATTGACTGTTGTAGACAGTATATCAGTTACCTGTGGCAGCCATCTTGACTTTTCTTTAACTGAAAGGTTTACACCTATTCAATTATTACTTTCTGAGAGTTTTATTAAAACCTCGAGCAGCTCATGAGATTTTTTGCTAAAAGACAGACAGCACTGGCTTTAACAGTAAATGACAAAGTTTACAGTGAAGATGTTACGCAGTGTGTGTCAGAGTATGTGTTACAAAAGACTCAATAATGCCACACCACATTTTAACTCAATATCTGTAAAATTTATTTCACTTTAAGCTATTTTTGTGTTTTCTACAGTATGCTGGCTGTGGCGGCCATCTTAAATGAGATTGACTCTACATCCAATTATTGCTTTCTCACTCACAGGCACAGGCAAAAACATTATCAGAGCTTTGCTTTCGGTGCTGAGAGATATTAAGACAAATCCTTAAATGATAGCAGAAAATGCAAATGTGCTTTATAGATATATGTAGATACATTTTGCACAACATTCTAGTTTAACCTGTTATATTTACAAAATGAATTAAACTTAAAGGACTTGTTTGGCTCGTTCTGCTGGGGGACTTCAACGCTCACGTGGGCAATGCAGTGCTTAATTTGTAAATCATAAGGTACAGGAACGCAAAGTGTTAATGACAGCGCAGAGATGACGAGATGGAC
>JARVJO010000365.1:7136340-7152883 GCA_031762555.1 Cynodonichthys magdalenae | reverse complement strand
TTGAGGCAGTTCTGAAGGCAAAAGGGGTCCAACCCGTTACTAGCATGGTGTACCTAATAAAGTGGCCGGTGAGTGTAAGAGGGAGATTGTTCATGTGAGGCTCTAAAAGTCCAAACCAGAATTTTAAAATTAATTCTAAAATGAAACGGGAGCCAACGAAGTGAAGCTAAAGCTGGTGTGATGTGAGCTTGTTTGTTAATGTGAGTTAACAAACCTGAAGATGGTTCAGCTTCTTCTTGTTTAAACATGAATAAACTGTTGGAATAGTCCAAACAAAAAGAAATAAATGGATGAATGATCATTTTAATTTTGGTTTTTAACAAAAAAACTTTTCAATTTTAAGATGTTCATGGGAGTGGCAGTTTCTAGTCAGTTGTTTTGCATATTGTTTCAGAGACTTTGCAGAAACCCATCCACAGAATGTGTGAAACTGGGATCGAGGAACCAGGATCGGATCGCCAGCAGTACCACTTGGGAAAACGGGCCGCTAACATCAGATGCAGTCCCCACAGTACGGTGGGGGACTGCATCTCGAAGGCACATCTCATCCAAACTTGGATTCTATCTCTGTATCCTGTTTTTAGAACTGGCAGGACCCTCGGAGGAGAACAGAATCAGGTTTCCAGGTGAGGAGAGTGGGACCACTGAAACAGTGGAGGGAAGGTGAGTCTGTGGCTCTTCCAGCTGAGTACCTCTATAGATTCTTTGATACCAAACAGTGCAAATCAATCATAAGTCTACACACTATAAACATAGTTATTAGATGCTAAAGTCAGCAAGGCAACAAGTAGCAAAGTCATAAAGACACGATTGAAGTAGGATGCAGAGACAATAACTGAGCCAGACACAGCATGGCACCATCTCTGACTGAATCACTTCTCAGAATGTTGGAGAAAACCAGACCAGTCAGAAAACATGGAAACTTCATGCATATAGGTTCAGTCAAACAAAAACTCTTAGAACTTAGAATTTTCTTCAAACAGGATTATCTTTGAAAGCAAAAATACTGAAAAATGTAGCACCAAGGCACAAAGGTTCTTTACAATTTTACAAAATGTAATACCTTTGTCTCAGCAGACATTTTGTTTCTTTAGACTTGGGTAAAAAGTGCTTTATTAGCTGCATTTCAGAGTTTGAATCTTGTGAAATGGAATCTCTTCCTGACAAAACTGGTTACTGGAACTTTGATTAAAACCAATAAACAGTTTTTTATGTATTTATTTCCTTTTCTTAGCTCTATTCAGTGTTAGACACTTGAAAGCAAGTGCTTAAGCATACTGTACTTCTCTGGTATGTTTCAATTAGGTAGTTTCAATTGAATCCTTTAGCCAAAATTTCCTTACCGATAGTTTTTCATTCATAAAGTAAATAAATAGAATTTGCAATTTTTTAAATAAATTATGATATAATGAATAAATATAATTTAGTTTATAGTTTAGTGATTGCTACATTTCTGAATGCAGTTCACACATAAGCAACAAGTTTTAACTAATAAATGATGCATTAGTAGTAATAAAACAGGTCTGAAGGCCTGTTGTTTAACAGCTTCTAACCAATCACAAGTGATGCCTGTGGTTGAGGTAAAGCAAGTAAACATGGTGCGATGTAATACGTACGCTTATTTCTTTCTTTTGCAAGATATTTTGTTAAGATGAGGTTGGATCTGTGACGCTTTAGATACTTGCTGAATTTGTTTTTTGCCTCTTTCCCAAAATTGTAGGTTACAGATTTACAATAACTTGTACAGGATGGATGGATAATTAAAGGGAAAAATGACACGTTCACATATAGCAAGACCATAAAACAAGCTGTTTTGTTTGAAACCAGAAATAGTTTATCACCCTTTTTTGTTTATTTGACTGTTTGTTTTATTTAAACTTTTTTATTTAGTCGAATCTTCTCTCATTTAAACAGTTTGTGTGTGTGTGTGGACACATTTTTCCTACATCATGGGGACCATTTTCCCGAAAAAGCAATCTCATGGGGACTGAACGTGCAACATCGGGACAAATGCCTGGTCCCCACTGGTACAAATGCAAATTACGGATGGAGGGTTTGGTTTAGGACCAAGGTGTAAATTGAGTTTAGGTTAGTTTTAGGGTCAGAAAGGTACCTGTGATGTTAATTTTAGGGTAAATGGTCAGGGTTAGGCTATAAAATTTCCAAAAAAATCAATGGAAGTCAATCCATGGTCCCCACAGGGATATAAAAACCAGATGTGTGTGTGTGTTTTTAGATGAGGTCAGTGAAGGCCCATCTGGCTTAAATATTCTGTTCATGGCAGCCAGTGTTCCACATCTCCATATCGCCTAAAACTACAACTCCTTTGAATTTGTTGTTGTTAAAAGCCTTAAGGGAGATTCAATTATTTTTGTGGACATCTATAATTTTTTTGCAAATGAATAAAACACCAACAAGTTTATCTCGTGTTCATTGCAAAAATAAATAATGGGTTGCTTTGTTTTGTTGGTGTTAAACATCTGTATGCAAACTTTTATAAACTATTCAACAAACAAAACAAAACCTTTTTTTATTTGACCTTGTTCTACAATATACGTTATGAAGCTAATTATTTTTTATAGTAATTTTAACACCATATAAAAACAATCTCTAGTTTATAAAGGAAACTTCGAGGGGAACAGATTAACAAGGGCTGTGATTACTCATCTCCAGTTGTAATATTTACTCAGATTCACATATCAGAATCAAATGTATTTCAAATACCTATAGAAGCGAGTCATGGTGATGGGTTTACCGGTCCATGTATCTCTGGGTGTCTGGTTCTAAAAATCCCCATTTTTTCCAGATAGCTTAATAGCACCACCCATGGTGTAGTCATGACCAGTGACTCTGTGTTCTATATCTTAGTTTTTATTTATTATTTTTTAATTATCAAAGAAAGATGTACTCCAACTGAAACATTGCCGTCTTTTTTTTTCATACATATATGTATTAAATTTGCGAACTTTTTGGAGAATGAGAAAAACAAGTTCAAAGTAGAAGTTCTGTTTGCCACAGGTAATTGATGCACAGGGAGTAAAATTACAAAGCCTAGAAAAAACAAAATACACACCAGACTGACATAGTAAAAACAAAACATTGTTCATATTTTATTTGTCCCTAAAAACTCACAATGATTTTACAGGAGCTTGTGTCCTCTTAAAAAAAACAATCTTGTTTAATGTTCTCAGTAGTTTCTGGGTGGCGATCTGCTCTGCTGTGCTGAATCGGTGTAAACACACTTTGCCTGGTGTGAAAAAAACGACCTAATTCTTGAAAACCAAATTACTAACAAATGTGAAAGTCTAACCAAAAATTTGAACAAATAAAGCTAAATCAGAGCAGAAATTTTATTTTCTGTACTTGCAGGAACAAGTCAGTGGGCTCTGAATGGTTGTGGCTACTCCCAGGATTGTTGATCACTCACTAAGTGACTCACCTGAAGGAAACTGAAGCAGAACTCGTCACCCTGGCAACAATCAGTGAAAACCTTGATGATTTTATTGGTACCAGAGCAAAGTTTTCACATATGAGCCTACATGGAATCTGCAGTATTTCTTGTTCCATAGTGTTGTTAGAACTGAAGTTTTGGGTTGTTTTAATGTGTTTTTATTTTATGTTGCTGGGCCCCAGGAAGAATAGTCTCTGCTGAGGTAGAAACTAATGGGGACCATAAATAAAGAATAAAGAACAGCCTGATGGAGCCAACAAAGACACAAATTTACAAGTTGTTTGCTATATTGGTTCAACACAGATAAAGTTAATCAGGTACATTTATTTTCACTTTAAATGCCTGTTTTAAACATTTGATTATTTGTACTTTAAACCACTCAGAATATATAAAATCACAAATGGGACGGTAAGATAAAAACTACTGAAAATCACAATTCTCAAAACAGTGATCTCTTACATAAATGTGATTGACTAATAGTTGCTGTCAAGCCTTCCATCATTCGTAGAAACAATTTATGGCCAACAAACATCAGTTTTCGGGATGTTGTTGACTTGGTGAGCACATGACCAATTGGAGTGACTAATTATAATAGAGCCATAATGGAAACAAAATCCCGGTCTTGTGAAGAATTATTTTGTTTGTTATAAAACTTTATTGTGAAATGTCTTTTGGGATGTAACTATTACAATCTGTAGCAAGATTGTATTGGTATGTACTGTATTTATGATACATCTATTTGACAGCCAAGCCAACTGAACTGCAAGAAAACAAGTGATAGGCTGATGTCCCCAGTCACTGAGGGATTTGAACAGTAAGTGTTTGCCGTTTTTGAGATGAGTGTTTTTCTGGACTGGAATTATACCGGGAATGCAAGTTCACCTGAATGTTTTTGGTGCAATTCAAGTGGGTAGGAGTTACAACGTGTATGAGAACAGATAAAGGTAGTACAGAGTAACAGATCCTGGTGAGCGAAGGGAGGTGGTGTTATTGCTAGTGTTAGCGTTGGTGTTAGCATTGTGTTAATGTGTTAGGTTAGTTAGGTTAAGGTAGTTAGTTAGGTTAGGTAAGTTTTAGTTTAGTTTAGACTTAGCATATTTAAATAAATATAAATATCATCCGTCCATCTGTCCATTTTCTTCCGCTTATCCGAGGTCGGGTCACGAGGGCAGCAGCCTAAGCAGAGAGACCCAGACTTCCCTCTCCCCAGCCACTATGGCTAGCTTGTCTGGGGGAATCCCAAGGTGTTCCCAGGCCAGCCGAGAAACATAGTCCCTCCAGTGTGTCCTGGGTCTTCCTCTGGGTCTCCTCCTAGTGGGATGTGCCTGGAACACCTCACCAGGGAGGCGTCTAAAAGGCATCCTAACCAGATGCCCGAGCCACTTCAGCTGACTCCTCTTGATGTGGAGGAGTAGCGGCTCTACTCTGAGTCCCTCCCAGATGACTGAGCTTCTCACCCTATCTCTAAGGGAGAGCCAAGACACCCTAAGGAGGAAACTCATTTTGGCCGCCTGTATCCGCAATCTTGTTCTTTCGGGCACTACCCAAAGCTCGTGACAATAGATGAGGGTTGGAATGTAGACCGACCGGTAAATCGAGAGCTTGGCCTTCTGGTTCAGCTCTCTGGTTCTGCAGACGAAGCACCAATCTGCCTATCGATCTCCCGCTCCATTCTTCCCCCATTCGTGAACAGGACCTCAAGATATTTAAACTCCTCCACTTGGGGCCGGACCTCCTCCCCAACTCGGAAGGCAGCCTACCCTTTTCTGGCTCAAGATCATGGTCTCGGATTTGGAGGCACTGATCCTCACCCCGGCCGCTTCACACTCGGCTGCGAACCGCTCCAATGAGAGCTGGAGATCATGATCTGATGAATGCCTTTTCCAAGTCTACAAACACATGTAGACTGGTTGGGTGAACTCCCATGCACCTTCCAGGACTGCTGAGGGTGTACAGCTGGTTCAGTGTTCCACGACCAGGAGGAAAACCACACTGCTCTTCCTGAATTCAAAATTCAACTATCCGACAGACCCTCCTCTCCAAAACATATATATATATACAGTATTGTGGTGGCCATCTTGCCATCTTGAATTTTGAAATGGCAACCAAACCTGTGATAGGGACCTTTCCTTTGCCTAGAAGCAGCCACACACCAAAGTGGAAGTTGGTACCTCCCTTATTTTTCAAGTTATTCAGCTCACAAGATGGACAATCTGATGATATTTCAATTTCCCTCTTGACTCAATTCAAAGTCAAATTTGAAAATACTTTATTGATCCCAGAGGGAATTAGATGTTGTTGTAACTCATTTAACTAAAGAGTTATTGTAGATGGTGATGGCAGTAAAGATTTTCTGTAGTGGTCTGTATTACAACAAAATCGAAGAAGCCTCCAACTGACTCCAACATGGGTGAAAAAGCAAAATAAGACCCAATTTCTGATATATCAAAATACCCAGTGAGTAGACTGTTCCTTTTTTAATTAAAGATAAGGAGATTCCTTGTTTTATGTTATTTATGCCATTTGATGATGATGACTCCACTGTGACAAGCATGGTGTTCAGAGGATTTTGACAAGATTTTATTTGAATATAAAGACCGGTGGTTGTTTTATTCATAGTGCAGAGTATCAGGACATGAGGGGAGTGTGGGGGATTGTGATGGCAGGAAAGGCAACTCGTCTATGAAGTGGGTCTAAGTGCATTAGAGCAGGACTGGTCATACTTAAGCTAGACTGGTCATGGAAGGAAGCTTAGTGGTAATGTGATAATGTTGGTGAGCGTTGCAGGTAGCTGCCTCCCACCTCGAGAGAGTCATGTCAGAGTGGGCCAGGGGCAGGGTGCAGTTATGTGCATACGGGGTAGAATCGTCATGGCAACATGTGGCTGAGTATTGAATGTGATCACAAGTGAGCATTTTGGGGATGCAGGAAATATTAGGAAAAACACACCTGATGAGGCTACGAAATGTAAAGCGTCACTTCACACTGAACAAGGTTTTCCAAAATTTTCAGACCAACCCAAACAAAACATTCAAGCTAAACAGAGAAAGGCAAAGGGTCTTAATTAAGTTTAATCCTTTATCAAAACTCTTTGAAGATGTATGAATTTCAAATGTAAAGACAGTAGTCTTGCTGTTGTGCTGATAGGTGTGTTTGGTGCAGCAGTTCTGAGAATAGAAACACCTTAGGACGTGTTACCTTACCTTCCTTCCTTAGTACACAAAACTTCAGTGAGAGAAGCAGAAAGCTCAGAGTCAAGGAGAAAACCTGAAAAAAAATGACAGCTCAAGGTACGCGAGCACAGCAGCTGATGATAACCCTATTGTCAGCTAGAGTGTCCTCCTCAGCGTTTGCTCTTAAGAAATATTTCTTTTTAGTGTTTTTTTTTCCACTTCCAACACTGAAATGGAATTTCTGTCCTTACTCCACCTCATCAGAACATCCACTGTAGCTTTGTGTTAGATAAGTTACCTTTTAATTATTTTTTTTTCTCCTACTGCCTAGCCTCAGCATTATTCTGAGGCTAGGCAAAAGGGGGAAACAAATCTACATGAATTGTCAACCTGACAGCAGCCCGTGTCACAGAAAGGCATAGTAAGAGCTCTGTCAGGACCAGTCAAATTATTTTCCCTCTCCTGATGCACTTTCAGACAGATAAGCTGTCCTTAGGCTTCACACACTCCCTCTATTCGGCTCACCTCTGTCGCTCCGGAAACACTTGGGAAACATGATTGATGGAAAGGTGCAGGCAGAAGAACAATGTCAGCACTTGTTGCCTAGCCAAGGTCTCCATCTGAGGTGCCGTTAACGCACGTCCTTTATCCATCGTGGAAAGAACCCAGACATCAAATAGGTCTCCAAACAAATGTCACAGGGGCCACACTTCCTTGTATTTTCATTGCGCGTGGTGTTACAAAGTTCAGCCAAGCGCTGACAGTTGGCGGGGACAGGAAGACGCTGTGAATATAGAAGAGTTAAGCCTTCGCTGTGACATTTTAGAAAAATATTTTTTTGTTGTTTGCCTCGGATTGTGGTGCAGCCAGTCTTTAAAACTCCGGTGCCATTTCTGCCGAGATGTCAACACGGCTAACAATGTGTCAGGCTTACAAGCACGAGCTAAAAAAAAAAAAAAAAGGAAGAAAAAGACGAAAACAGAAACAAATTTAGCTTCATTAAAAATTCTGAGGGTGAATTCAATTAATAAAATGAGCAAGAAAGTTGCCAGAATTGATGTATTGTGCTCCTAAATCAAATAAGGTCATAAATGTTATACATGATTACAGTTTTACTCTAAAAGTGCTCCTCCAGGATTCATTTGTAGTGAGTGAAGCTACCATGCTGCTGCTGCTTTACAACCATCATTTACATTAACTAGAACTACAGAAAAAGCAAATCATTTGTCATTTATTTATCTTAGGAAACACGTGTAAATGGATTACATGGCTGGGGTTGGAGTCCATTCTCCCCTGCTTCTCTTCCTCCTCCTCCCCAACTCCCACAGTCCTCTCTCCTGTCACCAGAGCTGTGCTCATATCCATTACACGGCTCCGCTTCTGTGATAAATCTGTCTGTCAGAGAGACATCATAATCAAATTGTTCCAGAGGTCATTTAACATCGCAGAGGAGGGACTTCACTTTAGCCTTTGGAAGATCCAGCTCAAATACAATTTATGTGTCAGAGATGAATTGTGGAATGAAACATTCAGGGAGAAAATGAACCGTTCTGCTGACTGAAATAGCCTTGTTATGGCCAACTGTGTCACTTTATCTGCTAAGTTAAATCTCTGATATTTAAGTGCCATTCCTCCCTCCACTGTGGCTGTGATTTAAATAGGAATAGGTAATAGATAAGACACTTGCTGATGAATGAACTGAGCTTGATGTGCTGGAAACCAAATAGAAAGGTAATGATACAGTCATTTAAGTCGAGAGAAGCTGCACATTAATTCTAAGACTGAAGTACAAACACAGGTGGAGCCTTCTAATTAGGTCTTAATGTATGCAGTTACTTTATCTACACAATTAGAGGAGAGCCTTCTCTTCTCTGTGTGCTTTCCCTTCAGGTTATTCAATATATCTGAACTACTTTATATAAACTAAGGACTTTCACTCTGGCTGTGCTCTTCTTCAAGTGAGAGTACGTAAAAACAAAGTTGTTCCTTTGCATTATTGTAGAGTCTCCATTAATTGTTTTGTTTTTGGCAGTGGCATAGCTGTTTGTGTTAGCTTTCTAACGATCAGGTTCGAAACCCACTTTTTTATCAATGCCAAACAAGAAACATAATTTGTTAGATCTGATGGCTGTTTTACAAAGCCTTGATAAAAGAGGTAATACTGGCTTAACATATAGTTGACTCCATTTCACAAAAGCCATGATGCATAAATTAATAGAGGGATTTGTTTCTTGGATGTTAGCCTGTTTCAGCAGGCTAACAGCCAAGATTAGTTCGTTTTAAGGTGTGTTTTTAATTCCCAGTCAGGAGTCAATCTGATCAAATATCTTTGCTCAGTTATCTAAACACTGCATAGGTTTTTTTAGTTTTATGTATTTAGATTTTTTACATTGATTTTTTTAGCAATAAAACAACCCACTAAGCCCTTACTATAGCCCCCAAACATAAATGTATTTTGTGACTTTTGAAGTGAAGTTCTGTCAAGTAGTTATCAATAGTTAATATCTTGTCAGCTGTCACATCAGTCATAAAGCACAGAGTATGGAGTAAAGAGCCGAAGTCTTCCCTCAGGCTAGCCTAATGGCCAAATGAGGGCCTGATTTATTTTTCAGGTTTACAAATATACATTTCTCACAAATGACTTACTGGTGTAAAATAACTCTACATCAGGTAATAGTAAACATTTTAACTTAGTAATAAGCAGTTTGATGTGTTTCTGCTTTTTCAACCAAATAATGTCCATTTTACGCTGTGAATGTATGTATGTGGGTTGAGACACTAATGATGTTGAGGCTGCTGAAAGTGCACACATACATAAAGTAACATGAACATGGTTTAGAATACAAAAATAAACTGAACAACAGTATAATGCAAAAGTGTAAAAGTTTATTGTAGCATCTTTTCACATTGATATGCTGATTATGAGTTTTATAAACATGAAAAATACTAAAAATGGGCCTGTCATTTGGCTAGCCATTAGCCTAGTGGTTCTCAATTCCGGTCCTCGTGACCCACTGTCCTGCAGGTTTTAGTTGTTCTGCAGAAGCCTGCCAATCACTCATTCATTTAAATCAAGTGTGCCAAAGCAGGGAAACAACTAAAACATGCAGGGGAGTGGGTCACGAGGACCGGAATTGAGAACCACTGCATTAGCCTAGCTTGGAGCAAAACATTTGTCCAATCCTCTAAACTCTATGACTGATCACTGCTGATAAGGCACTAAGTATTGATAAATAACTGACAGACTATAACTTAAATGATTGGACTACCTCTGTAAAGGCCATATGGTTGTTGTGACTGCTAATGGAGTTGTCTTAGCTGGTCAAACTGATGTTAGATGTGAAAAGGGCTTGTCTGTATCACTTCAGTTATTGAGATGTGTGCAAAGCAGTTTTCAATAAAGCAGTGAAAAACTCAATATACAGTAATAAATCCCCTTACTCACATCTGGGCTGCATGGCTTTTTAACGGTCTGCCAATTTTTAGATGACACGGATGGATGAAGAAACACTTTAGACATAAGAGTGTTTCAGGAGAGGTCGGGGTCCTCTGGCTTTTCCTGAATGAGTTGTAAATTTTTCAGGGGCTGGGATACAAAATCTGGACAGACTGCTGGGTCCAAAAGAAGTCCAGCACCCACTAAACTATTTCAAAATGTGGTTTAGATGGATGTGCTTGTTTGCCATCAAGAGCAAAATATTTAAGTAAAGCAGCTATTAACACTAAAAAACTGCCCTGGATCTAAGCAATAAAACCAGTTTTTATTAGAATATAGGTGATAAAATAACCAACCCATTCTCACTCCCAACTCGTCACATATTGATCTTTGGTCAGGTACCGTCTGCGTCCAGTTGTGATGTGTCGGGTAACCCCCTCGTGTCAGTTATTGACGAGATGAGATGGAGGAGGAGCGCGGTTTGTCATATTTTTGAGAAGAGTAGGAAATGCATGACAACTACCAATCCCAGACCCTAAATTTACCTTGTATTAGCCCTATACACCCTATCCCTGACCCCAGTACCTAAAATTAACCATTAACCGTGATCCCTAATATTAACCAGGGACCCCAACCCAAAGACCATTATGTGGCATGAACCCAGAAAAGCCGCGGGCGTCAATAACTGATACGAGGAAGTTACCCAATGTCTCAAAACTGGACGCAGACGGTTCCTGACCAATTGTCAATATGTGACGAGTCAGGGTGAGAATGTGTTGAAATAACACAACAAATAAAAGAAAACCTTCCTGATTGTGCAATAGGCCTGTTGAATAAAAAAATAATGCGATGTTCAAAATGGTATGTCTGAATAAAATGCAGGAATCCACTGGATTTCTCTCAAAAGCTGTATTCGCATCTCTGACTCCAGTTTCAGCTTTTGCACAGCACAGGGCTCAGTGACCTTCAACCAAAACAAAACATCCCAGTCTGTCCAGACTGGATCTGCAAAGAGACTCTGCAAAACTCCCAAACATCAACCTTATAACCTCTTCTGTCTCCACCTGGTTACAACCCCTGAAGGTGGTACATTTTACATCAGACGTAGAACGTAGCTCATTTTTGTTTACAGACAGAAACAACACATTGATAACAGACACACCAACTCTGTCTGTTTAAATTTACAGCTGCAATGAACAGAAAGTGTAAAATATTAAACTGCATCAAACATTCAGTTAATCAATTACACAATTTCTTCAGGCCCATTAGTGTGGGTCAATATATAAAAACATCAACACGTCATATTATTTGTTTTATAAGCTGAAACTGGCTTGTTTAAAAAAAGAAACATCCTTCATTCTTTATTTCTTTTTTAAAAGGACATGATTCTGTTACATCAACTTTAGGTAATCTGAACCCTATGGTCTTATAAAGAGAACAATGTGACACATTTGGTTTATCCATTACTGCAGAGTTAAGAGACTGAAGCCCAAGACTCACATGAGACAGAGGAAAAGGAAAAGGTAAGGTGTTTACAATGTACACACACAACACAATTTCCAGTCAAACAAAGGAAACATTCTGTGGGGAAAAAACAGGAGACGGTGAGTATTGTTCTAAGAATCAACTCTCTGGACAAGAAACAAGAGAAGTTGCTTACATATTTGTCATCACCAGGTATGAAGAGGAGCATAAGGAAGGAGAAGGAGGAGCGATTGGTCCAAGTGAGAAATCCAGAGAGAGAACTGCAGAGTGGCAGGTCCAGAAAGCTGAGAGAGGATGTTGGTTTTATTTATGTTTTGCGTATATTTTACCACTGTGCAGGTGATGACTCCAGGATAAGGAACTCGGGCTTGACTCGGGTAGAGGCTACGAGAGAGGAGATGACTGAGAAGTGGCATCAGGGTTCAACGCTGCAAGAATCACAAGAGATAATCAGGTTAGATAATTATCTTTGCAAGAAGGCTTTACGGGCCGTCCACTGATCACCATAAGTAGTTAATGTTCCAACGTCTGACAGCCAAATGATGCTCATCAGGGGAATGATGCACAGCTGAGAAAGATAGGCTCCTCCCTGTCATTGAGAAGCTGCACAAGGTGGTTAGAAACAGAAAATAAACCACTAAAATCCCTACAGAGTAGACATCCACTTAGCACAGGGGACTGCAATCTGCAGCTCTGGGGCCACATGTGGCTCTTTGGTCCCTCTGACCAAACATAGCAGAATATATATATATATATATATATATATAATCAGTTTGTATACAAATATGTGAACAATACTAATACAAAAAGTAAAACATGTTAGCTTAAATATTTCAACTTATTTATATGATCTTTTTCTCAAATCCATCAGAATTAACTTTAAAGAATTTGAAGACTACATAATAATAAGAATTAGATACCTGAATGCTAGTTTTTATGAAATCTGGTCTTTTCTTGTGTCCTTATGTGTAAAATACCAATAAATAATACAATTCACAATTTATTGGTTAGTTTTATAATGTCACCTCTACTGACCGTAAAGGTTCCTGAAAAGGCCTCGAAAAGGCCCACAGACCACTAGTTCATAATCACAGTTGTAGCTTATTTTGCGGCTCTGGACATATTTTATCAGTGAGCCAAAGAGCAGAAATGGATTTTTTGATTGTAAAGGTTGCAGACCCCTGACTTAGCAGAATTACTTAAACTTGAGTTTCAGTTATATCTACTCAGCTCTACTTGGCATTTATAAAACTGGATGCTCTGAAAATGCTTTGTCAAGCCCTGCTTTCTATTCTTATCCTGGATTACTAAATTCTACTTGAGCGAAACAACCCCTTGACTTTCAGATGTTAAGTTCAGTCTGGCTAATTTGTAGTTTTAGTGAAAAGATTTAGTGTAGCCCTAGAATGGAGCCTAGACACCAAGCTCAGCTAGTGTCCCTGGGGTGACTGTGGTGCAGTGGTGGTACAGTCATCTTGGGACCAGAAAGTCACAGGTTCAATCCCCCACCAAGCCCACATGTCATGGTGTTCTTGAGCAAGACACCTGGTCCCTAAGCTCCCTGGGCGCTCATAGCTGCCTCTGCTCCACTCGGGTGTTTCTCATGTGTGATGGGTCAAATGCAGAGCACAAATTTCATCATTACATGGAAACATGACAATACATAGCACATTATCCTTATGTGACTATTTATACATCTGAAGGAGATAATAAATACACTTTATTTATGAGGTTATTACCAATCCTGAGTCTTCAAGCCCAAGTTGTGCCAGGAAGGACATCCAGTGTCCAGTTTAAAACCTTTATTTCAATTTTTTTTTCAAACTCTGTAAAAACCAAACAATATTATTATTATTTACTTATTGACGCACTTCAATTTGACTTTAACATGTTATTTAGGCTGACACTGAATACATCTGCGACAGAAACCCAACAAAACACTGAAGTCAGTCTGTTTTGTTTTTTCTTTTAAACAAAAAACTGGCTTTAATCTTGAGCTGAGATCCACCCAGCGTGTTCAGAATCAAACTTAATTATGATCTTCAGCAGCAGATTTAAGTTTCCCTCCTCCCTGCAGTTTGGAAAATTACAGAATAAAAAGCTCTGTAATCAGGAGGGTGCAGTGCCGAGAGCAGCTAAAGTAATAAAAGTAAGGGCAGACAGTATAGGGGCGACCCTCCTTAATTTCAGCCGCAGATTGTTTAATTTATCTGTGCAGAACATCAGAACCTCGTCAGCAGCTTCACTGTTTGCTGCTGCGGTTAGATAATTTTCAAAGTCAACTGATAAATGTGTTGTTTGGTTTGTCAGTAAATAATTAAAATTTGAGTTCAATCTGTTTTAATTAATTAATATGGCAGTGATTTTCTTTCCTTATTTAAGCACTTAGTTTATTCGTTTAAAAGTGTGGATTTTAAAGTTTAATTAAATGGTTATTTGTTTTCTTTTTTACCAATTTCTAACCAAAATGTAAAATATGTGAAGGTTAGGTTTTTCTCCTAGATGAGAAGGCAATCTCATATAATACAGACACGTTTTAATAAATTCAAGTTTAATATCTCCAGTATTTTTTTCTTGTTTTGATATAATGTTTGTCAACTTTATAAATTAAATTAAATCACATTAATTTCATCATTATCCCTGTTTAAAGCACACACTAATGTTTGTAGTCCGATGTCTCCTACAGTTTTATGGAACAAAACACTTAACAAGAGCTGACAAAAGCTGACAAACACATGAAACCACATCTGAAAATCCCTCTCACTGTGACAAACAGGGAGAAATAATCATCAATCAGCATCTACAGCAGAAACAACTCAATCACTTGTAGGAAATAAAAACAGTTATTCTACATACTTTAATGTGCTGTTCAAATATACCAAAATTATATTTTCTTAAAAAATAACTTGTTTATTTGCCTTTCCTTTGCATGAACATAGAATTTAACACCAACATATCTGACAGTAAAACATAATCAACTCTCCCCACATAACAAGTATTCATGCATTGATAATTAGGTAAAAATTTTCTCATTTTTATAGCAAAAAGAGGATATAAAGTGACAAATTAGGGGCGTTAGGCTTGATTGAACAAAGTTTTCCTACTTGAGCATTTTTCTGATTTGGAGTTCTTCTTGACCTTATGGTGAAACTGACCAGAACTTGTAACAGGACAAAATAGCAAACAGTTATTTTTCCAAATGATGAGGCAAATACAGGAGAATATATAATTTTCCTCACTTTGGAAAATGTAATTACAATAAAGGATTCTTAAGCACCTAAATATATTATATAAAACGTTTTGCAATATATATAAAATACTGCCCTGTTGTTTTGACTTCATTTTATGGGGTTTAACATCCTATTCATGGGTCAAACCCAATGGATGCTTTTGAAATTTAAATCTACAGTAAATGAACATTTGTGTCTTTCTTGGACAGTTTGTTAACATTTCCTCCTCGTCTAAAAAACCCACATAGTTATAGACAGCATTAAAAAGTTTTTGTATTTTTCTTTTCATTGAATGGTTTGTTTAGTAGGGTTAAGTTTCACCAGGTTATATAAAAATACAGCCTGATGTCAGGGCTGAACTGGGACAAAAAATTGGCCCGGGCATTTTGAGCAGAGACTGGCCCACTAAGTATTGATGGAAAGACGATGAAACCTATGGAAACGTGGGTTAACCTGAACTGACACAAGTGTTGAGGTTTTTTCCCAAAAAGCTTCATTACAATTACCAGCAATATAATGAGCAAAATACAAACAGGAACTAGGAGAAAAAAAATTAACAAATGTGATCTATTTATCTTTACTGTTTTTAAGAACAAGTAGGATGGTCCCATCATACTCATGCCATATCATAGTTACAACCAGTAGCTGAGAAATTAGCAACGGCCTATAAAAACATTTTAAAATTTCAAATTAAACAGTAACAAGTCCACATTAAATAAATAAAAGTAATTACAATAACACTTTGATTTGCTGCTTGGGTCTAATTAATGTCCACAAGAGTTTTCTGATAAATGTTAGGAAAAAAAGAACACGATAAAACAGAAAACTTGTCTTGAATAAAGAGGATATTTATGTATAAAAGACAAATACATGAAATATATTTATTTAAACTTTGTGCAACTTTTATGTTAATGACCAGCAACACATCTCCTGCAAATTTGATTCCATTTAAATTATATCTGCAAGTGTAGAAGGTTAATAATGAATAACAACCTAATAATTTGGTTTTAACTTTTTAGCTCTGTTGAGCTTTAGTTGTTTCTAAAAATTACTGCATAGTGCACTTATATTGATTATTTATATAATTATTTAACTACCTAATAAAGACTATATTTGACTAACAAAATATAGTTACTGAAGCGATCACTAAACTAAATTGTTATTCAGCCTAACTACTGATTGTGTTCAGAAATAGCAGCAGACGGAAGATAAACTACAACAAAACTTGATTTAAATCTGTCCAGGGTGACCAGATCCCCAAAAAACCTGAATGTAGGACAAAAAAGATGGTTTGTGAGGGACAAAGTGGGACACATCACCGATGTGTCATAACATTTTATATATTTTATTATTCATCTGACATTAAATTAATTATGGCTGTTAGTTCACAACAATGTTTTTAAAGGTTTTCAAGAAAAAAATGTAAATTTCTTTTTATTCAATACTTTTTAAAGTTTATCAGAAAAAAAAACTTTGGTTCAAAACATGTTTACCATTTTATAATTTTATCCTAGCTTAATTAAAAAAAAAATAACACTAAATTACAAAACCATAACTGTCCACAAGTCTGGAAGGAGCAGAACCTATAGGACTGAGCTGCTGTTATCTGGCTAATCATAGACTGACAGGCAGCTTTATGAGCTGTGGGTTTTTTGTGTGAAAACCCCAAGGTGTAAAACAGGTTCACCTGTCTTTGCCCTGGTCTCCGAAGGCCTCCTCAAAGAGAGACAGAACTTTGTTCTTATTCAAACTGAGTTTAGACCTAAAG
>JARVJO010000365.1:7100027-7120718 GCA_031762555.1 Cynodonichthys magdalenae | reverse complement strand
TCCTAAAATTGCACAAGCCCGAACCCGACCCGGCCCGCCCATCAAAGTGTATAATTTTGACCCGACCCGACCCGAATGTCGGGTCGGGTTCGGGCCGAGCTCGGGCTCGGGCCATAAGTGACAGCTCTACGTTCTCACCACATGGTATCAGATCAGAATATTTATTCAGAACAAGTCTCATGTGATGAAAAAAAATATGTCCACACCTTTTCTACACCATGTTGACAAGGTGTAGATGATGGCACATGGCCAAGAATGCCTGCTTAAAGTTGGGCAAAAGCGTGGAGCAATGGCAGCTTTGATGCTGCTGGAGGACATCACCAATAGAAGAATGTGTAAGTAGCATGCTTTCAGGGATCCTACCGACCTGCTGGCACACGATGATGCCTGAGTTCAGTGCCGGCTCTAGCCAATTTGGTGCCCTAGGCGAGTTGAAGCAGCAGCTTTCCTGCATTTTCTATAAGCTGCACCAAAAGGCTGAGAGGACCTCGTCATCATTAACGTGGTCAGAAAAACAAAATAAAGACTAGTTTGAGTTTGTCAACACGAGCCGCGCTACCTGAGAGGCACAACTTGCTCCTCCTCGTCTGAGTTTAGGAGCAGGACGGGTCAGGGCAACGTCAATCAAATGAGAAAAAGGGTGGGGGCAATTGCAGCATGGGGCGGGGGTTATGGGTAGAGAATAGTTTATTTTTCCTGTAATATTTCATTATTGTTTTTTAAGAAAGTAATTGAAAGGGCCGCTGAGCAGGGGGGGGGGGCTTCTCTGCTGAAGCAGCGGCGCCCCCTCTAGAAGATGGTGCTCTAGGCGACCGCCTTATCTGCCTATACCCAGAGCCTGCTCTGCCTGAGTTGTTAGCTTCTTCAAAGCGTACAGGATCATTGTGTTGGAACTCCGCCTTAAAATGGTGTAAGCTTTAAAATGGGAAAGTAGGAAGAATTGTGCACTGCAGGAGCCATTTCAAGTCCTCATCATACTGAGGTTCCTTGAAGCTGGAACCTTTCAGAGAAAGCAGGCTGACAGGTCAGGTATTTCTCAGTTGTTCTGAAGCCATGCCGTATGAGATGGCCTCATCTGCACGATGAACAGATACATCCTCTGTGACTTACACTCTCTGTGGATGAAAAACACCTCATGGTTTGACATCACCTATTTCATGAATGAACATCTAAGTTCTACCAAACCTCTAAGTGCCTCAATTTTTACTATAATTATGTTATTAATCACATGCATAATGTCAGAAATGCCTCAACCTCAGAAGTAATTGAAACAACCCCAATCCAATGTAAAATGCAAAGTTCCCTATATTATTATGGTCACTACACACACCTGTTCTCAGGCTTTGAAAAAAATATACAGGATATACAGTGTGTACAGAAAGTGTTGTGTAACATCATTGAATGAGAGACGATGGACAGCTAACCTGTGCTTCATAGCCACCTTTATGCCTGCTCATTTAAACTTTTTGTTATTTCTATAGGAAATGTGCTCCTCTGTTGACCACAGTGCCACATGCACTGCCATTCTTCTTTGCACCAGGCGCAAATGCCAGATATGTTTATATGCCCCACTATCTTATTAAGTGGCTCATATTCCAATGAATCCCTCATTTTCCTGCATCTAGATAACATTTCTGAATATGCAGAGAAGACAATCAAACATGCAGGACAACTTTGCATCTATTTGCATATTGAATGAAGGTGTCAGGGGGACATGTGATCTGTGTGCACGCAATTGTCACATTTTTTTGCTAAACTTCAGCATGAAAGCCGCGCACTCTTTATTATGTAAGGCCCCATAATGTCCCAAAAAGAAATAAACCCAACCATAAACAACTACCAAAAAAAATTACCAAGATACACAGACATTGACATTAAAGTTGAAACTTTTTTCCCTTTAGTGTCAGGCTAGAATGTTTAAAGGAAGAAAGTCTCATCAGTCAGTGACCAGAATTTTACTTTTATTCTATACCTTGTGGCTGTCTCATTAAAAACACATAGAATGTAATTAAATTACTGTAGTTGTTGTGCTCCTCTGCATAGGCCGCTGAGGTTATAGAGAATTAATTGAGCCGTTGTGTACTAGTATTAGGAGAGTGCATTGAGGAAGAGGAGGATCAAAGCAGTAGAACAGGGTTTGAAGCAGCAAAAAATCTTATGAAAAGCCAAAGAATACAATCATGGGAAAAGGGATCATTATTATCATCATCATCTTAGGCTCATTTCACTTCTCAAGGACTCATGTCATCACACAGTCAACTGTGTCTACCAACTACTGCGCTAATGTCTGCATAATGCTGTTTGTAGCCATTAAAACATCACATTTCAAAGCACACATTTGCCTCCAACCACAAATATCGTTATTGATGTCAACAATGTTTGCCGTGGCGAGATGATGACCTTGAGACTGACTATCAGAGATGCATTCTATTCAAGCATCAGGATGTGCATTAGGCCTCAGCCCACACATCCCCGCTGCTTCTCTGAAAGCTTTTATCAGTGTCACTTGATCCAGAGGAAGGTGAAAGAAGCTGCTGCACAGAAGGTCTTGTGGTTTTGGAATGAACGGGGACAGACGCCTCCACTTTGAAAAGCTGAGATCAAAACACTCTCTGCAGGAGGCTGCGTACACATGCATGTTGCATGTTGGCAGCTTGGTGCTGTGATGGAATGAGTGCTTTGTAGAAAAACAAAAGAGTAAAATATTCACTTTAAGCATTAACTTGCTGTGCCGTGGTTGGAACATTTAAGAGAAACTTTGTTTGGTGTTTGAGAAGCATAAAAGAGAAATGTGTACTTTTATTTGATGGCAATAAAAAATAAAGATTTGGGAGGATGTGCTACGTATTGCAAATTTCAAAAGTCATTTTAGTAAACACAGCAGCACTGACTAAAATCATTCTGCAAATGATGATTTTACAGAAGTTTTTTTTTTATCCCGCAGACATTTCAGAAACTGTACAGTTGTAACAGGTGCATATCCCTGAAAATGAAACTTAAAAAAATAAATACATTTTATAAAATGTACACAAAATGGAAAACTTTTCACCCATAAAATTTTGATTCTCATTGTTACTGTACTTCAAGATCCATCCAGTTTGTCAGTGATGATGACAGAAATGATCTTACACATGTTTTGAAAAATGTTTTGTGGGCCTGGCTGACCAGAGGAGGACCTTAACATGATGCAGGCACTCCATAAATGGGGGGGGGGGGGGGGGGTGCGCAAAATAAGTACTTCTAAGACCCTGTGGGCTTAAAGGGTTAAGAAATCGAAATACTTGCTGCCAAAGCCCCTCTTTTTACACGATGCTCCTCCCTAAGCTCCCATCCCACCGAGCACCCCTCCACCCACACCTCCCCCACACAACTCCACCAGAATAGCTTCAGGAGAAATGTTTATTTGTAAATCACTACGATTTCATTGTAAAACGTTTGGTTGATGTTCATGACTTCATTGTGAATTATAGCTTTATAACGATCTATAGCTATAGCTTAGCATTAATGTATATGTATGAGAGGATGTCTGGGAGATTTATTATTAAGCTGAAATGTCTTGTAAGAACCTTTGTACTCACTCTGGCTCTTCAGAAATAATACTTTCTGGGTCTGACTTGGAATCATTTGAGTAAGGTTCAACTGTATCCTGAGTTGCTGTTTTCCAAAACTGATATTATGCAATGCTGCTTCTGTTTATTTCACAACAAAATACAACAGCAATGAAGCATGAAGCATTGTTGTGAAGACGTGCTGACGGGTCAGACACAGTGGGAGGTTCTTAAAGAAACAGAGGCCAGTCTCAAGGGTCCTAGATTCGGCTGTGATGCGAAGTCAAATTTATTGTTGAAATCTACAGCATTTTCATAACAGCTGAACGTAACATACTTACTTGATTGTTGAGTAGAATTCAACTGTGTGGTTTTACAAAATTGCCCCCCCCCCTTTGGTGCAGGGTCAGTTTTGACCTTGTTAACATTATAAAACAATAGTTATTTTCATAAATACACTGTCAGCTCACAAAAACTGTTATCTCTCAGCTCATTAACAGCCAGGATTTCTCCCAAACCTGAGTCTTAATTTGACGCTTCTCTTCTCACCTGTTTGTAAACTGAAGAACTTACCTAGACATGCTTATTGTGTATGCAAAATTCAGTTTACAACTAGTCACCTGAGGAGTCCCATCTCCAGTTTGTTTCATGCAAAATGAACAGAAGATTTACAGTAAGTCAATTTCTAGATCATATTTTTAATGAAAATGAGGCAGAGATTATGGTGATTCTAATGATCAGGTTTCTGAGGAGGACGGTGATGTTGATTATCAACTTGAAGACACAGACACATCCCATGAGGATGTCGCTGGTGCTGAAACTGCTCTTTGCTTCTGACACATTTAACTTTAAGAGTGGAAACATTTGTTGGAGCTCAGTACCTCCTGATGTAAAAGGCAGCTAAGGCAAATGTCCTCAAAATGACCCCTGAGATCACAAGGTTTACTGTGAAGTGATATCAATGCGTGGTATGGTTTGTTCTTGCCATCTTTACTGAACACAACACTGGCAAGATTAATTCATCTCCCCTCAATGTTGCCATACATACTTGCAGTGGTCATCCAGTAATACAGAATCAGGATTCACCACTAAACACTTGACTTCACCTGTCATCAGTCCATACCCTTTGGTTATGACAGCATTATAACTCAGCCACCTCTGCTCCGCTGTTAGAAGTATCCCATTGGAGGGTGAACCTGCAGTCCAGCTGATGCCAGCCACTGAGACATGATGCAGGTCACTGGGTTCCATTATAAAAAGTACAATACAGTGTCCACACGCAGATGAAGTTTTGTAATACTTGTTGTATAATTCTCCTTGATGTGGTCATTCATGGTTTACAAGGATCTTTAACTACATATACTATATTACCAAAAGTCATGGCTCACCTGCCTTGACTCACATATGAGCTTATAAATAACATCCCATTCCTAATCTATAGGGTTCAATATGATGTTGGTCCATCCTTTGCAGCTAGAACAGCTTCAACTCTACTGAAGTCTGTCCACAAGGGTTAGGAGTGTGTTTATGTGGATTTTTGACCATTCTTTCAGAAGCACATTTGTGAGGTCACATACTGATGATGGACAGAAGGCCTGGCTCTCAGTCTCTGCTCTAATTCATACCAAAGGTTGTCTATCAGGTTGAGGTCAGGACTCTGGTCAGGCCAGTCAAGTTCATTCACACCAGACTCTGCATCCATGTCTTTATGGACCTTGCTTTGTGAACTGGCACAGTCATTTGGATGGGTGAGCAAATACTTTTGACAATATAGCGTATGTGGATGTCTTCAAGTAATCTATGACTAACATGCCAATCAGATGCACCCAGCCTAAGCCCACAGTCCAATCCTTATCAAACTCTTTCAAGTTTTGGTAATTCTATCTAGTACATCTTTTAGGCATTCTCTGAGTCTGATGACCTTCACTCACTCTTCTGATCATTTCATTGTGATGCCGACACTTGGGCTTTTTGTTGCTTGTCCTTGATGTGTCAGCTTATGGAAATTCAAAAAAAATGCACACATCCATTGTTGGTTTGGAGATGAATTAAATTCCAACCAAATTAAACCATTCTTTATGGAGCATTCTGTGTCCTTAACTTTTTTGTGTCACTTGTTCCATTTAGCATTAATGACCCTTAAAATGGAATGCAGCCATCATTATTACCACCTTGCAGCATTTGCAATAGTGATGAAATATCTGCTGGGAGAAGGTCTAATGTCATATCTTCCATCCAGTCACCAGATGCCTTCGGTCTCCCCCAGCTGTCATATTCACCTGATTCCACGCACACCTGCCAACAAAGCTCACTCCTATTTCCCAGTTACTGCAGCTCTGCCACTATTTTCATAGTTCCAGTTTCTCATATGCCAGTTTGTCAAAGTTGTTTCTGACCATTGCGTTCCAGTCACTACCCAAACCTGTTCCCAGCTGTCATCTGGAGCTTTACTTGTCTGTCATTAAAACTACTCAGCTGCTGCTTCCAGCCTGGACTTTGTCAGCATTTGCTTCTCCATCCTCTTCTTCGAACACACTGGATGTGACACACACCAGTGACTGAAAGTGGTAAAACATTTCCTATTACTCATGTTGCCTCCTGTTACACAGTTGGCCTGTGTTCTGCAAGGTTGCTTTTCTATATTTATTTCCCCGTTAGAAGAATTTAGGATTGGAAATTTAAGGCAGTTCTAATTGGCACAGAACTCAGATTCTTTATGTGCACCTTAAATTACTGGATTGGACTTTTTATTTAACTTACTATTTTTTTTTTTGGTGTGATTATGGTGAAATAGTTTTTGACAGAAACTAAAACAGTTCACATGATTTGATAGCTTTTTGTGTATTAAATGAATCCAAGCTAGATTTTGAAGGGACAACTTATTTTCTGAGAAGACCTTGTAAAATAAAACAATTTTAATGCACAAAAAACAAAGTAAAACGGAGTATAAGGGCCACACTACAAGATTTTTTTTTTATTATGAGAATAAAGTCATAACGTTACAAGAATAAAGTTTAAATAGTATGTGATTAAAGTCAACCTATTACAAAAAAAGTCATGATATTAGGATAAGAGTGTCAAATCATACTGTAATAAAGATAAAATTTACAAGAATAAAGTCATAATTTTACAAGAATATTGTCAAAATAATATAATATGAAAATAAAGATGAATTTTATGAGAAAAAAGTTAATATTGTGGAGTTAAGTCATGATATTACAAGAATAATGATGGAATTTACTAGAATAAAGTCAATATTTTGGGAATAAAGTCTAAGTAATATGAAAATAAAGTCATGATTTGAGAATAAAGTCAAAATAACTCAAGAATAAAGATGAAATTTAGGAGACTAAAGTTGTAATACTATCAGAATAAAGTCAAAGTATTACAAGAACTCCCACACAAAAGATCAGTCTTACCAATGCTTTAAAATAAGAAATGTTGAGTTTCTTGTGAGGTTTCTTTGGTATCTGGGTTATTTACTATGGATTTATGTCATAAACTGAAGCCATTTGGTTTTGCAGTTAATGGCTGCACTGGTGGATTTAGTCGTCACATAATGTGGATGGAAGCACGGTTAGTGCTAACAGTGTAATATTGTTACACTAACAGTGACCCTAAAAGTAATCACAGACTACTTCATAAACACAGTGACACATATAGATGCTGTCCACAGCAGGTCTGAGTGAACCGAGGAAAAGGAAATGGACATGTGTAAAATTATGACTTTTCTTGTAAAACTATTTCTTTTATTCTCGTAATAAAAAAAAAATATTGTTGCATCATAAATAAGTGTATTTTCTTACATTTTTAATTTATTTTCAAATTTAAAATTACTATATTGTAACATTCGTAAATATAATTATGTCCAGTTGAGAAAATCGAGGACAAAATCTCAAAGAAATTGAAAACTGTTTGTGTTCGAATGGCTTCAAATGGGCTCAGGATCTTCCATATTATTGTTTCACCCATGGGTTGTCTTATTGATTGAGTTTTCATTAGTGAGCTATGGCTCACAGTTGTTGTATGTGAGTGATGAAACCTGATGGCTGTATTTGTCCAAAGAAACCTGGAGATTTCTGAGCAGCCACCATCTATTTTTTGCTGCAGAGAAGGATGTTTTATACTGACGAACACATGAAAGTGGAGTGCAGGCTGCAGCCTCCGGCCACTGCATTTCGACGCTGGCTCTTAAAAACGGGCAAAAAATAAGATGGGGTGGGCGAGAGAGAGAGGTAGAGGGGAAGAAGCCACTCATCAGGGAAGGCCTCACCATTTTCTTATCACCAAAAGCAGCCAGTGGCCGGAGGGCCCTTGCACAGATGAAAATGTTGGTGGTTCTGAGGCCAGAGGCTGGAAGTCGATGCATGCTCAGGGTATGAATGATGTATGATGGGGCTGAACTAACTCAACTCTTAACAGGCTCAAACTGCTGCAAATCAAGGTTCTTTAAGGTTAAAAGTTTCAGGTTTGCCGGCCTGCAGTTGTGTACGACTTGTGTTTCAGATGGGTGAAAGGTTAATTACCTCTCCAGGAGTCTCATGGGTGGATTGTTCTGTGCTGCAACTAAAATGTGTTTTGTTATGTCGCTACAGTAATCTTAGCTCTTTTCTCTTCGCTCTCTGTCTTGGTTTGTGTTGCGACAATGGTGGAGAGGGACGACAGTACTACAGGCATTGCAATGGTGAGCTGACCAATTTCACAACACATCTGTTCAATTATACCTGAGAACCTTCGGATAATTACCTCCGTCCCTCTGGCTTCAGCTGAATTACTATCGATTTCGGAAGCAGCCTAAAATCTTCTCTGCAGGCTTGTGTATTCAGAAAGATTATAAAGTTATACTTTGTGTTTTTCCAGCAGCACAATTGACACTTTAAAGGCTTAATGAGCGCATAAAACTTTTTATGAAGCATTTTATAGAGCTGAAAAAAGAAACGTAAGACACATTTGATAGCTCTGTTAGGCGGAGGGGTTGTTGTGCAGTAACACAGACAGACAATAGATGGAAAGAAATAAATAACCATCTTTGAATTTACATTTACTTCAGTCTTTTGAATGTCATCAGCCAACTTATGAGGAGTTGCCATAGAAACAAACCTTATTGAATGCTTTATTATTTAAAAAAAAAACAAAGAAAGTGTCCCTCTTAAGAAAGAATCTTCTCTCACTGCAGAAGTTGAAGCAATATGAAAGCAGCCCTTGTGACAACTGAAGCGTATTTTCACTGGACTCGTTGCCATGGCAGCCTTTCTCCAATGAGTTCAATAATGTCTAATAAGTTTGAAATGAGGAACTGATGGTAAGAAAACGTGTCTTCAATTTATTGAGAATAGAGTAAAAATAGAAAAATATTAGCATAAGCACAAAATTCAACATCAAGTTTTTAAGATAGAAGACGAGATGCTTCATAAAGACATTTTAATATCATCAGAATCCCACACAGTCAGACAACTGTACATGCTTTTAGGATGAATTATCATTGGGGAGTATTTATTCTCTACAGAGCATTTGATTTCCTTTGGCTTATTTGTAGCTGCTGTACGGGTGCAAGGAATTCCCAAACAATAGAAGTAAAGGTTTAAAAAGAATAAAAGAATACATCTTTTTAAGGAGCTTTTACAATGTTAATGGGAATTTTGCTTCAGTCAAACTTTACTTTCATTATTTCCATCTACAGAAACATTAACACATAAAAATGCATTGAAATAATAAATAAAAGTACTAATTATGTAGTTACTTTCTGTTTGACGTTTTAAAATGAAATAACACTGTTTTTAATCTCAGGGGTGTATTCATACTTCAGAACTGATCTCTGCACCCAGCTTTACACATAATCAATTTTCACCCCTTCAGAAATAATTGTGTCCAATTCCCACAAATATGTTTATTCCATTCGGTCTAAATGAGATTATGGCCCAACAGAGTGACCTTTGAAAATATCTGTGGCAAATCCATTTCTTGATGCATCGTTTAATCTTTGTGCAGCGCAGACCAAACGTCCAGCTTGTTTCTTGTAATTTGCTGTGCCTTTCACAATGAAGTTATAAACTGCTTGCATGATATTCACTGTTTTCATATTTCATTTTCCGTTTCTCCAATTGGCCTGCAGTGATGCATCATAAGACGACATGGTTTGTTGACACTGAGTAATGTTTTCAAATTAGTATTAAATACAAATACAGACTTTCTGTGTTTAAACTGACTCTCTTTAAGAACAACTAAAAATACTAAATTAAAAATACTGCTGAGAAGGTAAATTAAACGTAAACAAGGATCAAGACTGACAAAAACTGAATGGGGACTCACACCATGAACGGAAAGCAGACAAAATGTACACTGCCAGTCAAAAGTGTTATGACCAGGTGTGTCCATGCTTTTGACCAGCGTCCTGTTAATAAACGGACATCAGGTGGGAGGCAGAGACATGGGACATAGAAACAGGAAGTAAATTCACAGAAAAAACACGGGGTAACATCTGTACTTTCGTATGACAACCCAATGAGCCCCCCCCCCCCCGACCCTTTTAAAAAAAAATTAAACTTTTTTTTTTTACTTAATTTAACATAAAATTAGATTTTAGACCAATTATAAATTTAAAACTTATGACTTAATACAACAAAATAAACACATTTAAAAGGTCAAATATAATAATACTTATTCTGTTACACTGCAGTGTTGCACCAACCCAGAATTGTCAACACACCCTGCAACAAGCTCCCACCCCACCAACAAACAGCTCCGGCCCCTGAGCTGTTGGCTTTAAGTTACTGTGGCCCCCTGAACAAATTAGTCGAATACCTTTGCTTTACATGAACAGAGCCCATTTCAGAAAGCAGGCTTAACAAACCCTGGGTTAACGCAGATACTCTGAATCAACTTACCCCGATCTGTGATACTCAGGATTTTGGGTTTCAGAACAGCTGATATCAACTGGGTAACTTAATCCTGAGTCAAGTTACCCTGAGATAAGTTGGAGCACGAAGCCCTCATCACTGGAAGTCAGATAACGTGATTCACCATGGCAACAGGAGAAAATAAGAAAGACCGGAAGTCCATTTCTTTGCACTGGAACTAGAAATAGTAATGACGGCATTTAGAGGATATCAACATATAATAAAAAAAAGAAAAGAAAAAACACAATACTGTTGCTACTGCAAGTGAAAATGAGTTGTGCAGCAGATAATTGCTGATTAAGTTAATGCATGATTCACAGAAGTCTAAACTTTTATTCTTTACAATTATTCAAGTGGATAAAAGTGTGTGTGTGCATTAAATATGTGTGCAGGTGAACCCAGCTCGCATTATATTGCATTATTTCATGTTTCTTCAACAGAACAACTTTTATCATTTTCTTAAACACACATTGATCTGACATCTTTACATCTCTCTCCAGATTACTCAATAATGTTTTTTCTTGGATTGAAGAACAGTTTCTTCAAACTGGTTCTAAGTTTAGGTTTCACAAACATCTCTGTTTTAACTAAATTTAACTTGATGATTAAAGGTAATGTGTTTTTTTCAGCTCAATACATAATCTGTAAAATATTATAATCAACCAACTTCTAGAATTTCTACAATAATAATTTTAAAATGTTGACTATGTGGCAGCAGGTGTAGGTCATGTCATTTTACTTTAATTTGATTCATTTTGCACATTTGTGTTATATTTGACTAAAATGTTGATGTGTTTAGTGCTGTGTCATGTTCTTTGTTCATACCATTAAATTAAATTATGTGACTTATTACTCTGCTGTCATGTCACTTCCATTTTGTGTGTTAAGTAATAATTAGTTTAAGGAAATGTGTTTTACTGAACATTTCATGTTCAGTGTTATCATTTATCATTGCCTGTAGATGTTGGAGGGTAGTTGTGTCGACTCAACCAGAGTTTGGCGGATAAAACTTCAGATTTTGTTAGTAAATAGTTTAAAAAACTAAAATCGGTCTCCTGCAGCTGTACTGTGGTTTTTACTGATTCTATGTGTTTTAACCACTAAGGAAAGGTGAGATTGAATGTGAGAATTTGATAAATCACTCAGTAGACTCTGAAAAATGTGTCCTCCTCACTTCTGAGATGATTACACCCTTGATCATTCAGACAGTAGTTCGTTAGTTTGTGTCATGATCTAGTTCAAGTTGTACAGATTAAATTGCACAGATTTTCCTCCGTTTCGCAGGAATATGGACATATAGTGCAGAGTTTTTCAAAAAGTCAGCTTCAAGTTTATTTTACATTTCAAAGCCTGTAGGTTGCAAAACCAAATAAAAACAATAAATAAAAATAAAAAAAAACATCTCCCAACCCGCTCTGTTGCTAAAGATAAGTTCAACACCTCTCCCCATCCTCCTCCCTGCTGCAGGTTCTGTTATCTCTGCCCTGTGTTCTGACAGACAGCCCTCTTCTCAGCCCTAGTTGGATCGTGTGACTAATATGGACTTTTTGCTTGGAGAATTATGTTTGTAAGATCAAAATCTGTCAGGTGGTCTAACTCTCTATATCGTCACCTTCTTAAAATAATTGCCTAAGTCATTTTTGGCAATTTTTCAGTAGACACAAAAAACTGAACAATTTGTTGAATAAATGATATTTACGAACAATTTTAATCAAAAAAGTTGTAACAACAGATTCTGTTGTTACAACTTTTTTGATTAAAATGAAAAATGAAAAATTGCCAAAAATGACTTAGGCAATTATTTTAAGAAGGTGACGATATGACATATGTTGACATATGTTTGATATATGCTGCTCATGTGCAGGTTTTAAATATCTCAATACTTCACTAAAATGAAAGGAGTATATATTTAACATATATGTATAGCAGTGGGTTTATTATTTTAGTTTTTCCCAGATTTGGTTCAGTTGTATATCTTCATCCTTATTGATCTTGCTTATATTCCACCCTACAATGAGGTGCCGTCGGTACAATTCATGCCCTTTTTTTACTTTCAGCACCTGCCCCTTCAGTGGTCTCTGCATGGCCCTGCTCAGGATAACTGCTATCTGGCTTTCTGAAACTGAAAACCCAGGATATGCACATAGAAACCCCAGAACATACTCAGGATTTTTATTTATCCTGCTTTCTGAAACGGGTCTCTGACCTTTTGTTAGCATTGTTAGCCAATGTCCATACAAACATACAAATAAAGAGTAAATACATTTAAAAAAATCAGTTTTAGACTGGGCAACATAAATAAGAAGTGTTGCCTCTAATTGTCCCAGAAGAGAAAAGCAGCAGCTCAAACCAAAATCTCAGTGATTGCTGTGAAAATGTGAAAAATGCAGTGCTAAAACCTTAAACATCTTCTGTTCTTCACAGTACACGGTTATCATATATGAGCATATGTTTCATTGTCTTAAAACTGAAAATCAAAGACTACATAGACCTCAAAGAGAAAATCCAGTTTTAAATTTTCAAGTAATTTTCTAGAATCCAAATGGCAGAATAAAAGTATGCTTGATTAAAGGTGGCACATCTTAAGATTAATTGCCTACTGACTATAAATCAACTTGAGCTCCATATAAACTATACATATAACAGAACTCCACCTAAGCTGCAGCTTCTCAGCATTCCATTTCAAACTGCCCCAGAGAACCAGAACAGGGCCAGGGATCAATTCCTACTTCATTGGACACTAATTTAAAGTTCTTCAGAGTGATTCAGTTGGCTGCAGGGGCTGGTCCAGGGGTCCCCGCAATGAGATTCATGCTGCTTCTCTATCTTAAGCCAGCACTGACACCCTGGATACATCTGTCCTTCACTCAGCCTGTGTGTGCTGATGCTTCACTACACTGAGGTGTGTACTACCAACACAAACTAGCAAGTAATTAATTCTATTGATTAACTGAGTAATATACATAGATACTATATGTGCTACACTGAATTCCCTGCACTCTAAAACACTACTTGCTGCTGACAAATAAAATAGCTGTTCTATATTTTCTACAAGTGTCAAGCTGCACTAACAATCAATCTGGTTTACTTTTAGTTTTAATACACCTAATAACACAGGGTTGCCTTGTCTTGGTTCTGCTCTGTGGACCAGCAGCAGTGTTACCAGTTCCTGTGACAAGAACAAGAGTTAATCCCTTACTTCCACAGCCAGTCTTTACAATGTGTCCACTTACAGCTGAGTCCAGCTTCTCCATTCTTTTGGTCTTTTGATTGTACGTCCTCGCCGCTGTTATGAAAGTAGCTCATTCAGGAAAAGAGACAGATCTACACTTAAAAAAACAGATGTAGTAGATTCAATTTAAAAAATTACATCAACTGTTTCCACTCAGCTGAACTGAGTTAAGGTTATACATTTAATTGATATTTTTACATTACTTAAAGTCAGTGTAAAGTAAGTGTTACCTTTACTCAATGCAGTTGAGTGGAAACAGTTCACACATATATATAAATTAAATCTATTATATTTGCTTATAAGAAAACAAATATTTTTGCTTGACTAAACTGGTTGATTTCCTTGTTTGAGCTGCAGAGGTTTGTTTTGTCATTTGAGTTTTTAACATGTCCAAAAAAATTTTACACAATCAGTTTGCAGAGTTGTTACAAGGATCTGAAACCTTTTCAAAATTAGTAAAGTAATTTAATAAAAGTAAATTAATAGAGTAAAGCTGTATTTGGACATCCGACCTCTCCTTATAACAGAAAACACAATATTACAAGCCAGGGCATCCAGATTTGACCAGACTGATTATAAAAATAATTATCTAAAAAATACTGGTCCAAATATTTCTTTCTTCATTGCACTAGTGTACTCTAAAAATGATTTTCAAAGTTTGGGCTGTGCCAAGGGACGGGAGGTTTAAGATAAGACAAAAGTGAAATAAATAAATAAATAAATAAAATTTAATAAATGTTATAAATCAATAATAAATCAAATCTGTATTTCATTCATTATTTTAAGATATATTTTGTATTAATATATTGCATATAATTTTGATTGCAGTCCATTTTTGTCTGTGGGTACCCAGCAGCTAATGAACAATGACATGGAAATGTATGGGAACCCCTGTTCTAGTAAAATAACTCTTAAGCATGGAGTTGGCTGGCAAGGTGAGCAAACCAAGTTGGGCAACAATAAAATGTTTAAGGGTCTTGAATGTAATTTTAAAAACTCTGCACACTAAAAAAATTGTGATTTAACTCATTTACTTAAAGTAATGTTACGTAAATGTATAAGTACTTTGTATCGCCTTGTTGCTGAAAAGTGCTATATAAATAAATTTTACCTTACCTTATTACCTTTATTCAATGCAATTGATCGGAACCAGTTGACGTAATTTTTTAAGTAAATCTATTGCATCTGTTTTTTGAGTGTTGCTAGCAAACATTTAGAATTAAATACAGTGGCAACTTAAAACTGACCTATTTTCAATCAATTTTAAATTGCCAACCAGTTTTCAACGGTTACAGCTCAGTACAGCTCACTTTAGAGGTTTAAAAGATGCAAATCCCTAAAACTACTACTCTTCAGGAACATCACTGCCAAACCAACCGGCAACTGCCTAAATTTGTAAGCAACCTGGCAAAAACACAAGGCCAAACACCTTACCTTAAAGGAATAAATGCTGAATTGTATCATTTAACCAGACTAAAGAGATTTTTCATTTTATCTTTATTGGAATGATCACTAACCTTTTGCATTTTCCTTCTTGTTTTATGGTCTTTAATGTTTTCTCCTCAGTATTTCTTTCTTCCTCCTTGTCACAATCCAAATCATGCAAACTACATACAGAATGTAACACAAGAAAACTGTGCAATATTAATGTTTGTCTTTGTCAAACATGACGACAACGAGGCAGTTTACACTTCTCTGGATCAAACAGAGCAACAAATCAAAGATTTTGCCATGATGATTTGTGTAATACATTTTACTCAAATTGCTTCAGAGCTAAAATAATTTTGCTTGTATTGCATGACTATTTTCTGTTGAGGAAACTCTGTAAGAAGCTTATTACTCAGTTTTAATTGGTCTGGAAGCAACCTCATGCAAACTTAAAAGCACACAAATGAGCCTGAGTGCATAAAGTGTTCTTAAAAACATTAGTTTGACTCAAGCTTTTGACTGTGACTCATTTGGTGCAGAGGCACTGAGTGTGTGTGAAACTCAAGACCTTTTCGGTAGTTGTCTTAGAGCTGAAATTGCCTGTACAGTTTGTGTGTGTATGATGAGTGTGTGTGTGTGATTACTGAGACCCACTGAGAGCACCCCAGTCCACCCAGAGGGGTGGCAGGGGACAGATGGCAGGGAGGGCCGAGTGTGGAAGCTGCCAGGCAGCATTAGTCACACCCATTACTCACAGAGTCTGTGCTGGCAGACAACGAGTGACTGTGGTCCTGACGTCTACATAGCAGGAAATACTCATTAACAATTTGCTCAGGAAGGAACAAAAGGGGCACAATTAGAGACGGGCAAACAGGCTGTAGAGAGGAAGCGAAGGAAGGAGAAAGAGGTGAGACCTCCTCCTTGATGTCACTTGAGGCCTCATCACCATCTTTATCATCTCCATCTTCGGCGTGATATCAAACTCAGACATCAGACTGGCTTCCCTTGAGACCTCGAGCCTAAAATAACAGCAGCAGAAAAAAGAACGTGAACTGGAGCCAGCAAGCTAACAGGCTGTGTGGACACTGAAGATGCCTGGGTGTTGAAAATCTCACCAAGTTTATTTTTTTATTTATTTTTTTGTCATTTCCCAGTTATTTTTGAGCAGCTGAGGACAAACACTACAAATGTGGTGTTGATCCCTGTCCGCCGGCGCATGATCTAGGCCAAGCTTTCATTTTCTCCTTTTAGAAGCCTGTTAATGAAGTCACAAACAGGCTCACCCTGTGGGATGTGCCCAGCCTCTTCTGGAAGAATGGAGGGAGACTTGAGGACTAATTGGCAGCACCCTTGTTTCCAGTGTAATTGCACTTATCTAGTAAGTCACCTTCGAGGGTCATTAAGAGGCCCTGGATTAATTGAGCGCAGCGCTTCGAAGTGGAAGAGAGAGAGTGAGAGAGATAGGAGCCAGGCGAAGCAGATTTTTGGCCCATTACACCAAATGCAAAACTTTCCCTGAGTCTGACACGTCTGCTCACGTGGGACACTTTCAATCAGTCCGCCTTAATCGCTCCTCTGCTGTGACCAACAAATGCTCTCTGCAGTTTTCTTTTTATAGAATTCTCAGTGATCATTATTTCACAGCGCTACTCCCACCAGCACACTCTAATGGGTCAGATACACCACTTTAAGAGCGTGATGGAGTAATGACAGTGCTTTTAGCCCGCTCGTGTGTAAGGAAGTGTGTGGAAAACAGGCAGCAGAGAGGCCAGAGTGAAATGTTTCAAGTGGGATGTAAATTATGACTATGAGGCAACGAGTCTGAGAGGGCAGCGCAGTACTGCACGCTTTAACAGCATGTCCTGTGCAGAAACTCACACTTCTCATCACATCAAGGGCACACACAGAGCCTGCCCAAATACAGCTCGGGAAACCAAAAGTGTAATGAAACTCAGAGCTCTGGGAAATGACTACTGAGTGGCTTTTGTTGTGCTTTATTGATACACCAGAAAGGACTGAAATTTCTTTTCAAGGTCACTTGTGTCAGAATTTGTCTGTGTTGAGCAACGCTCTGGTCTCATCTCTGACGAGATGAAAAAAAAAAACCTCTCATTCGTCCTGTGGATATACATTTAGAGGTGCAAAATAACTTCAAACAGAAAGATTTGGGGTTGTTATCCAGAGGTGTCAAGAGTATTCACACATTACTTAAGTAGAGGCATAGATAGAATTAAATTAAGAAGTATCAACCCAAGCTTTTTACTCAAGTAAAAGTATAGAAAAACTGGTTTTAAAACTACGTTAAGTATAAAAGTAAAAGTAATGTAATCTCGTACAGATAAAAGCTTAGGGCGTGCCACAGGGGTCTGTAGTGCACAACCCCACCTCCCCCCAAAAAACTTTTTTCTAAAAGCCACAATGACAGCAATATTTAACAAAATGATATGTTGCTTCCGGTTTCAGCTGCATACTGTACATATCTCTGCCAATGTCATTTTCATACTAGGCTGCAAACATCTGCTATGTCCTGCTGAAGTATGTATCTGGATTTATTAACACATTCTTACCCTGACTCGTCACATATTGACGCTTGGTCAGGTACCGTTTGCGTCCCAGTTTTGACGCTTCGGATAACCCCCTCGCGTCAGTTATTGACTCCCGTGGCTTTTCCAGGTTCGCGCCACATAGGGGTCTTTTCGTTAGGGTCCGTGGTTAATATTACAAATCAGGATTAATGGTTAATTTTAGGTACTGGGGTCAGGGACAGATTGTATAGGGCTAATACAACTTAAATTTAGGGTCTGGGATGGTTAATTGTCATGCATTTCCCACTCTTCTGAAAAATATGGAAACGTGCTCCTCCTCCTCCGTCTCATTTTGTCATTAACTAACGCGTGGGGGTTACCTGACGCGTCAAAACTGGGACGCAAACGGTACCTGACCAAGCGTCAATATGTGACGAGTTGGGAGTGAATGGGTTGGATTTGTTTTTTATTTTCCTGAACGATGACGTGCTTTCTGTTTACTGGTCAGTCTATGTTCCTATCCACACCCATAGCCACAAAGTTTAAGTAAAGACAGAATGAACGAGATTGCGGATACAGGTGGTCGAAATGAGTATACTTCACAGGGGGACTTGACTCCCTAATGCTGCATTTACACCAAACGCGATTTTAGCGTCAAAAAACGCGTCTAATGCCTCAAGTTGAACGCTTGTGAACTTTGAGGTCAGATGCTTATCAAAATTGGTCTTGATGCACGTCAAGAGCCTCTTGTTTTCCTTCTCTGCGGGTCTCTGTTTAATGGCCAATGAAATAAATGAAGTGGCTTTGTTTTATTTACTGAGAACAAGAGCACGTCATGCTCACCAGGTAATTAATTCATAATTTACCAGATAATTCAGAGACATTCTCAGTTTGGTGAGTTTCACCACTCCAAGAGCTGCAAGCTGATGAGGCTCGCTTTCAGCACTATTTTTGTCCCAAGCTCAGCTTGACAAGCCGCTGACCCGCATCTCCTACCAGGACACCAACTTAATTTCATCTGAAGAGCTCCTGTCCATCTGTCTCAGGTTATCCCATAATTCACGTAAATTCATGTAAAGTTACTCACATTTGGGAAGTGATGCCCCCGGTCAAAGAACCAATCAATAAGTAGCAGTAGCTGACGTCAGATAGGGCTAAGAGACCAGATAGACCACAGGTCTTAGGATTCCAGAAATCAGGGTGGAATGGGGTTTTAAGGGCTAATGCAAACATGCTGAAACTAGGTGTGAATGGCAAAAAGACCTTTAGAGACAGGCTGAGAAGTTCACTTCTAAAGGAGAGACTCAGAGTAGAGCCAATGCTACTCCACATCCAGAGAAGCCAGTTAAGGTGGTACATCTTGTAAGAGTGCCTCCCTAGGGAGGTGCTACAGGCATGTTTGACTGTGAGGAGACCCCGACTCCCTGGATCTCCCTGCTCATGCTGCTGCCCCTTTGACCTGACTCTGGAACAGGAGGAAGATGATAGTATAGGATGGATGGACAGACGGTCGGATGATGATGAATGAAAACAAGTGAACGTAAAATAGAAATTAAATACCTTTTGCTTTTTTACAATGTAAGGAGTTGAAGTAAAAACTTGGCTGAAAAATATTTCTGAAGTTAATTCAGTTTGTTTTTTGATATGATATATGTTCATGCCTTGTGATGTGGGTGAGGAGAATGTGAGGCTCTGTTCAAAGACAGAGTAACCACAGCAAAAATCAACAATGCTATTGCTAACTCTTGAATCTCTGCGCGGCCTGTCTCTGACCAAGATGCTTTTATACCTGAACACCGGGCATTGTGATGTCACACAGCTCTCCCTGGGGGACCCCAGGGCATTCCCAGGTCAGAGAGGACACATAATCTTTTTAGCAAATCCTGGGTCTTCCCCGGGGACTCCTACCAGTGGGATGTTCCCGCAACATCTCTAAAAGGAGGTGTCCAGGAGGAATCAGATGCCAGAACCATCTCATCTGACTCCTTTTGATATGGAAGAGCAGCGACTCTACTCTCAGCTCCCGGAGTTCTTCACCCTATATCTAAAGCTGAGTCCAACCACCGTACAAAGGATGCTCATTTCGGCAGCTTGTATTCAGAATCTCATTTCCATCATGATCTATGCCTCATGACCATAGGTAAGGGGTAAGGGTTGGAATGTAGACAGACCAGTAAATTGAAAGCTTTGTCTTTCGACTCAGCTCTTTCTTCACCATGGCCATCTGAAGGAAATCTTTCATTACTGAGGACGAGGCCCCAATTTGTCATTCCATCTCCCGTTCCATCCTACTCCTCCACTTGAGGCAGAGACTCTTCCCCGACCCAGAGGGGGCATTCCACTATTTTTAGTTGAAAACCATGGCCTCAGATTTAGAGGAACTGACTTTCATCTCAGCCGCTTCACACTTGGCTGCAAACCACCCCAGTGCACGCTGAAGATCTTGGTCAGAAGACGCCAACAGAACCACATCATCAGCATACAGCACGGATGATACCCTGTGGTTCCCAAACCAGACACCCTCCTCTCCACGACTGCACCTTGAGATCCTGTCCCATAAACACTACAAACAGGATCGAAGACAAGGGACTGCCCTGATGGAGTCTAACCTGCACTGAGAACAAGCTCGACTTTGTGCCAAGAATGCAAACACAGCTCCTGCATTGATTATATAGGGACTGGATTGCTCTTAGTAGCAACTCAGACACTCCATTTTGCTGCAGCACCCCCATAGAATTCCTCGAGGAACACGGTCATAAGCTTTCTCCAAGTCTACAAAACCCATAGACCAGAGAGGCAAACTCCCACGACCCCCTTAGCAACTCTGCAAGGGTAAAGATCTGGGGCCTCATTTATAAAATATTGCGTAGAAACCATACTAAAATTGAACATACAGCCAAAAGATGAAAATGGCTTACGCCAAAAAAAATTCAGATGTATAAAACTGTGCGCACGCACACTTTCAAGCAATTTTTCACAGCTGGCCGGCAGACTTTGTGCACAAGGTCCCGCCTCAGGTTCTGCCCTCTACACACCCACTCTCAACCATAAACAGTCAATGT
>JARVJO010000365.1:7083129-7097761 GCA_031762555.1 Cynodonichthys magdalenae | reverse complement strand
CCCCCCCCTCTCTCCCTTTCTCTCACTCACTCTAACAATGCAGTTGTTCAAAGCTCTGCCCAACAGCTTTTTTCCTCCCCAACATAAAGGGGCAGAACACAAATGTGCCCTTTTCGTCTGTCTTTCTGCCTCTTTTCCAATGAGAGAGCTGTGGATGTTTTAGTAAGAGATTACAGGGCACCCACACAAACACACTCGTTCTCAGACACCCGGCTGTTGACAAGCCTCCTCCTCTCTGCTGGTGTGCCATGCATGGCGTAGCACGCGAATGAAAGGTCAGGTCCATCAGCATCCACCTCCACCCCCCCTCCTCCACCCCGCCTTCAAACAGCCGAGGCGCCAGACTAATCCAGCTGCACGAACAACAGACAGCAAGAACTCCAGTAGATGCATCAATCTGACAGCGTTGGAGAAGGTTAAGCCCTCCCATTTGTTCAGCAAGTGTTCAACATCAGCTCTAACTTCAGCCGCTCAAACACATGCAAATGAATAAAGGTGACCGGTTCTGTTCGGCTCGGGTTCTGGCCCACACAGGACTGAGTGAAATACTGCGTGCCACTGTGATCTCTGCATTGCTAACCTTATGAGGAGGCATAACGAGCTGCTGAGCCATCAGAAAGAAAAAAAGCTGATCTTAAACCTTTGAAACTGACTTCATGCCAAGAACTGAGCTTTCCAGTGGACTTATGGGCCATGAATGCATCACACCATATCATAAAATGAAAAGCCAAGCATTTCTTAAAGGAATGTATATCGCCTCCACGTTTCATGTCAGACATTTAAACTGGCTTAATCTTTTGTTGAGAAATGATGGTGTTCCAACCATTTTGGTCAAACCCTATAATTAATGTACATTGTAGATCAGTGGTTTTCAAACATTATCTCTCCCGGCCCACAAAATAATAGCTGCAGTAACTTGTGACCCCAAATATTAGTGGTTTATGTACGCAAACTTTGCTAATTACTTTGTTAAACATGGACATAATAATATAAGCAAATAACTATGATACTACTTTTATTCATTTTATTATATTTTTTTATGTGATATTTATGGTTCGAATATTCAATTAATGGTGGCTCAGTTGGTAGAGCTGATGCCTCTCAGCAAGAAGGTTGCTGGATCAGGATGGGGGAGGCTGTGGCAGAGTGGTTAGGGGAGTTGTCCTGGAACCGGTAGGTCACCAGTTTGATCCCCCGTTCCAGCTGTCTCAGTTGTTGTATCCTTGGGCAAGACCCTTCACCCCTGATACCTCTGATGTGTGTCCCTTCAGTGTATGAATGTGATTGGCACTGATTAGTCTCCATAGATGATTGTACATCTTAGCTTTGTAGAGACATAATAGAGTGCTGTGAGAATGGGTAAATGAGGGCATAGACTGTAGTGTGAAGCGCTTTGAGTATCCTGGATGGACAGAAAGGTGCTATATAAGTACAGTCCATTTACCATTTATCAAATCCTGGCTTGGGGACCTTTCTGGGTAGAGTTTGCATGTTCTCACTGTGCATGCGTGGGTTTTCTCCAGGTACTCCAGCTTCCTCCCACAAACCAAAAACATGACTGTTAGGTTAATCTGTAACTCCAAATTGTCCCTAGGTGTGTGTGAGAGAGAATGGTTGTCTGTCTTGTTCGTCTCTGTGTCCCTGTGATGTCCAGGGTGTACCCGCACCTCGCACAGTGACTGCTGGAAATGGGCACCAGTAGTGACTCGGGTATAGATATTAGATGGATGGATTTTTGATTCACAATTTATTCACAATTAAAGTGATGTCTGGAAATTATCTGGGGAACTTCACTTGATGTTTCATGACCCACAGAGGGGTTCTGAACCCCAACTTTGGGAACCACTGTTGTAAATGAGTCTCAGTTATGGCTCAACCAAATTTTTGTCCAGTATCTGTTAAATTGACTGGTATTATAGCCATTTTTGTTTTCTAAAGTCAATTAGATTTGGTTTTGTAAATTAATCAAGTTGGTGCAAAAATTAGTCAGTGGTAAATATGCATCTAGTGATTACTAAAAAAAATGGGTGTAAAGTGGGGGTATTGTGCAAAATTGACCTTTTTGAGCTTTATATCATGTTGTGATGTCATTCTCCCATCAAAAACATACCCAGAGTGTTGCTTTGACTCATTCATGTATGTTTGGGAAATCCTTGAATCTCCTGTGGTAGCCATGTGGAGCTGCAGAAACACTATGTGGAGCTGCAGAAACACTTGCTGGTACAAAGCTCCGCCTATTTACTCAAAGTTCCTCCCTGGAGCTCAGTCTGCAGGCGAGTTCCTGCACCACAGAAACCCCTCTCCTGAAGCATTGTTTAAAAGCGTGCTGAAGTGGGAGTGTCAGAAACTGTAGGAGGTTTATAAAGAAACCAATTTCAAGGTGTTTAGATGGACTATGATGCAGTCAGTTTTATTTTTGATATATACAGCATTTTAATAACAACTTACTTGATTGTTCAATGGACAGAATTTAACTAAGTGCCTAGAAAACCCCCCCACAACCTTCAAATCTCTTCAGTGGTGGTTTAGAGAATATTTTACTAACATTAACTAATTGTTAGTAGCAAGTTTTAAAACAAAAATGATTTCAGTCCATTAGTTTGTATTTTGGGTATCAGTCTCCCTCACTACCTTTGCAAATTTTAGCTCAGTATCTGATTGTTTGACTAAATTTATATCTATTTTTGTACATTATGAGGTCAGCTGGTTGTATAAGCAATCTTAAATTGAGTTGATTCTAACATTAGCCCCTTTCATACGACAGCTCAGTCCGGGTCTAATGCATGTTCTGTCCTCCTGTGAGCTTTCATAAAAAACATGAAGGCGGAGAGGCGAGTAAAATTAGCCCACCTCTGATGCGCCCCTGATCCGCGAGTGGAGGTAGTATCAGAGGCGGATTTGCGCGCGGGTCACCGTCTTGTGAAAAATTAAACCGCGGATCCAGATTTTACAGAGAAAATATTAAAAATTACAGTTATTTTAAAAATATTAAACCGCCACAGAATCACTAAAATAAGTTAATTCAGTTTGTTTTGTTTGATACGAGGCAGCAGACGTCTGTCCCACAATAAACACGTCGCTTCACTTCAGCCCAGCTGAGTTCTGCTCCACGCCTCTTTTGGATCCACGCTGCTGCTTCATTTATGAACGTGTTCATGTGAGCGGGACCTGCCCGCCTTCACCTGTGATCTTATGAATGACCCGGGGGGGGATTAAAGCCGGACAGGTCTGTGCGGCGATAATGCAGATTTGACTTATAAAAGAGGCTGCTATTTCATTTGTACCTTCATACTCAAAGATTATGTTTTGAAAGATATTTTTTTTTATTTGTCCAGCAGTTCATGAGATATTTTGCAAACAGACAGACAGTGTTAACTCCAAAAGCTACTAGTTAAACAAAGATCTTTTTTAATCCGTCAATGCTTTTAGTATGTGTTGGGGATTGGTGCCAACTACTACCACACTAAATATTAGACCAATGCAAGTGAAATTAACTGCATTAGCCATTTTTAGTTTTGCTGAGGTTGATTAGTTGTGGCAGTCATTTTGAAACAAGTTGATTCCAAAGGGTAACAAGTTGTATCCAATGTCTTTATTTAAAATCTGTCCAATGGTAGACACATGAGCAAATACTGAGGAAAAAACATTGTTGCTCATCTTTTACCTTTCAAGCAATAATCAACAAAATAACATTTATAGTAATGAATTTTATAAGAAAAAATTTGAAAGGAAGATAAAACATTTTGTCAGTATTTCTGAATATCTTCCAATCCTACTACATTATTTTCTGTCTTATTAACTTACAAAAAAATCTTCATTGTCAAATTTAATGATATAACACCTGTCCAATTATCTTCTTGCCTGTTTTTTTCCAAGCTGTTAAGCCTCTACCTCTCTAAAATAATGAGACTCATATGTATAACCTAAACTACTACAATAATTTGGAAACCTAGCTGTCCATTGTGGTCAAAATAAACTTAGACTGTCGCCATTAGACAGAAAAGTAAAAGGTCATCTCTGTTTGCCTTGTCTCTACTTCACAATCCTGTCACCCAGAAACTGAACAAAATGATTTGAAAAGTGTTTCAGTTCGTAAAATGAACTTGACAAAGAGACCTTGTTTAGTGGAAGAACTTTATGTAAACTTCTACTTATCATTTGCAAACCTCCTCTGTATCTATGGCAGCCACGGTGTTCATGACATATTGAACTCACTTTTTTGACTGTATTAAAATCTTGTTTGACTTGGTCTTGAAATGTTTTGTATCTATTGTAGTATTTCATGAGCACAGTGTAAAGGATCTCAAAATACTGATGTTTTTTTGTGCGCCAGAGTCAGTGTGAAATCATGACAAACTGGTGTGTTCTGAAAACATTTCTGTTGTGCCTCCTGATTGGGGTAAAAAGACAGTTGTGAGTATTGCAAAAGGAAGCATAAAAAATACTTTTTCTAACTTACTAAATCAGGAAAAACAAACACAAATTGTTTAACACATTATCACAGCTATGTTGCACATGTAGGAAATTAGATGTGCCTTGAGGTTTGGTTTTGGTTTCTTAGGTGCAATCAGGGACTTAGGCATAAAAAAATCAATACACAGACATAAAATGAGCATAAAGATGAGCACCAAGAGATGAAAAAAGGCACTGCAAATGACACAGAGCTACAAACAGATGGGAAATGTATGCAGATATGAAAGAACTCAGAATATTCACACAGAGATGTAGTTTATCTAAAAACAAAGCAAATGTCATAGAAAGATAAAGCAGTGCTTAGTTCACAAAAACAAAAACAAAATATACAAATTTAAATTGTGCCTCTGTTAGATTTATGGTTACAAGACGTAATATGCACAAACAGTTCGAAGCATGAGCAAAGACTTTGTTTTGCCCTAAAGATCCCAAAAATTGTTTTGAATGTTTTGTTTTTTGCTTAACTGTTCAGTCCCAAAAATTGGATACCTGCTTCTCTGTAAATAATGAATTATCTTCATTCTCAACAAAGCATATTGTAAACATCAGGATATTTTTGGAAAGCAGCAATAATTCTTTTGATCATAATCCATTTATGCATTGTTCTTTGGGTTGTGTGTTTCAAAATAAAATTGCAAAAATGAAACAATGCCGTTTTTTTGTTCTTTTCTATTTTCAAAACTGAAGTGTGAAAATGTAAAATCAAGCTAATAAAAAATCCTGTGTTTGATTATTGCTTCAGTTATTTAAATCCAAAATAAAAATATTGTTGCTGTTTTAAATTGTAGCAATACCAAAATAGACACACGTTGCCAAAGAAGAAGGGTTTATAGTGGCTGGAAGACTCCTAAAAAATGGAAACTGATCCTAAAGATCTTGGCAATGTTTGCACTTGAACCCTGTTCTGCAGAACTTGGAATCACCCGCTACGAATGTTGTCAGTCCATTAAATGGAAGTTATTAGTGGTTATCAGTCCCATACAGTGTGTCCAGACTGTTCCTCCTCTCCCTTCTAGTAGGCTGGAAGGCTCTTGTCAATCCTTTGTCTGGATGCATTCAGGCGTACTGAATTTAGCTCCTCCCCCTGGACTTGTCAGACCAGCATGCTGTCCAGCTTTGACTGGTGTGTTAAACATTTCCTGAAACTTTCATGTGATTTTAGTTCAATTTATTTGAAGAGGGGAATATATTTATTATTAGAAAATCAAAATCCATCTTTTAAATCAGCCATGCGATTTGGCTCAAATTTCTGTCAGTGGTAGATCAAAATCGAGATGGATTTATTTTATATTTTTTATTTATGTTCCTATTTTACAGGTAAATGATTCCTGCAACAGAAGTTAGTCTCCTCCTCCCTCCTGCCCCCCCCTCCTGTTGTCAAGGAAAAAGAATAAACATCCGAGAACTGCTGGAGAAGAGCTCCAAGCGGCTTGCTGCCGAGAGATGTCACCGTGTGGCGAGGTTCATCTGCTGAATGACTACCTGATGGGAGCCGTGCCCCCGCTTGTAATCTGAAATGTTTTAAACTTTATTCAACTGTTCTTGGTGGTGTAATAAACATGTTTGAAAGAGTAATAAATATTTCCTGAAAGTTGCAAATAAATCTATTTGGTACATTTTGAGATATAAACCTGAGAAGGCAGCATAACTTCCCTGTTGTCAGGGAAACCATAAACATCCGGTAACCACGGAGCGGCTTCCGATCCAGCATGTCAATCCGATCAGAGCCGCGTCCCCGCTCATATGTTTCAAACTTTAATGACTGTTCTCTGTCATGTAATAAACATTTTTAAAGAGCTCTCAAATCTTGATCTTAGTTTGGAGTGAGATTTTGAGCCACTGACCCCTCAGTAACGAAAGATGTTCTTAGCTGTCCTAAAAGCCGCAAAAAACGTCATCAACTGATTTGCATATTTGGAAATTTGCCAATAACTGCTGTAGAAGAGATGTATCTCAACACTAAAGAGGAAAAACTGTGTAAAAACATTAAATAAGGTTAGAACTACAAATAAATTTAATGAAATAATTTCATGACACTAATGCTTGTGTTCAGATCAATATGTGATACATGAACTGTATTTACACATTTCTAACCAACCAGCCTACTCAAAGCACTAAACTACCCAATCTGTGTCCTCATTCACCCATCCACACACTCATCCAGCATTTAGTCAGTGTGCTCAGTTAGCAGTAAACTACAGTACACTATGTTGATACAGGTAGGATTTTATGCACAAGGTTTATAATTACACAAAGCATTTGGTTTTGTGTGACTGTTACTGTCTATTTATGTGAAAGTTGGGACCCCGATACATATCCTGATTAGAACCCCCAATTGTCTAGGGCCAGCCCTGGCTCCTCACACATAAACACACGCAATTTAACCCAATAAATGATCATCTCCTGTCTGCACAAACATTAATAATACCAAGGCTACATATGCTATATTTTAAAGATATCAAACTTTGAATATACCATCATATAAAGCCAAAATGTTTCAGCTTTGACCAGTGAATAATCACATTGTTATGACATTAAATTGTAAAATTACAACGTATGAACTTTCTTCTCACTACTTGAACATTAAAAACCACAATTGGTAATAATACAGGTAAACTAGCTAACAAAATCAAAATAAAACCTGTAATTTATATTTCATATTTGATCAATAAATGCATTGATCAAAGCACAATTTAGTCAGAATCTCGTTTCAAATTGAACAAATTTAGGTAATCTAAATCAACAAAACAATTTTTTATAATTCTGTGTAAGATTCAAATTTGCAGACAATTAACGATAATTTACAAACATTTAGTGTCTAAAAGTGTCACTTTAACAGAAAGAATGAGTTTTGGTGCGGAAAAAAATTAAATGGAGATACACCTGCTCATACAAATATATTTTAGAGTTATTATCATTTAATTCCAAAAACTAAACCAGCAGAAAAAGCAAAACTAAACCAACATGTAGCGCGCGGCGTGCTCCCGCACCGACTGCTCAGATTTAGGCTCAACACCTGTCCTGTTTTCTCCCACAGCCCATGCACCTGTTGGCCGATGATGTCTCAGTGACCTGAGTCAGTGTTTTACAGGTGATCAGACTTGTCTCCATTCCCTGGTCCTCTTTGTTCCTCCTACACTCCTCCACGTGATACTCTCCTAACGTAGCATCCACCTGCACGGGCCATGCCTCGTCCTCCTCTCAGGATGTTTTGAGGCAGTAAACATTTTCTGCAGGGTAATCTGTTCAGGCAGCTGGTTCAAAAAGTTCTGCCTGTTTCAATAGCCTGATATTCATTTTGAAGCTGGTTTTGACAAATATAGTTGAATCATTTTATTACACACTGCTCATGAACTTCTTCCTTGACCCATTGGTAGCTGGTAGTCAATCAAAGTCCAAATCAAATCACACTCCTCCGTTGGATCATCACCTTATCGTGGTGGAGGAGTTTGTGCGCCTGAATGATCCTAGGAGCTATGCTGTCAGGGGCAAATTTAATTGGTCCTAGGTGACAGGCCATGCAAAGAATGATTCAACAGACTCTTATGGACAAAATAAATCAAGGAACTTGGTGTCCCTTGCCTGGACGTGGGTTACCGGGGCCCCACCCTGGACCCTGGAGCCAGGCCTGGGGGAGGGGCTCGTCAACGAGCGCCTGGTGGCCGGGTCTCTACCCATGGGACCTGGCTGAGCTCAGTCCGAATGAGCTACATGGGTTTGCCTTCCTGTGGGCCCACCACCTGCAGGAGGGCCCATATGATTCGGGTAGCCAAAGGCGGGGACCTTGGCGCTCTGACCCTGGCCTACCAAAACTGGCTCTTGGGACATGGAATGTTACCTCTCTGGTGGGGAAGGAGCCTGAGCTTGTGCGTGAGGTCGAGAGGTACCGGCTAGATATAGTTGGGCTCACTTCAACGCACAGCATGGGCCCGGGAAACGATCTCCTCGAGAGGGGCTGGACTTTATTCTACTCTGGAGTTGCCCATGGGGAGAGGCACAGAGCTGGTGTGGGTCTACTTTTGGCCCCCCAACTTGGTGCCTGTGTGTTGGAGTTTACCCCAGTAGATAAGAGGGTAGCTTCCCTACGCCTTCGGATGGGGGGATGGGCTCTGACGGTCATTTGTGCTTATGCACCAAATGATTGTTCGGAGTACCCAGCCTTCTCGGAGTCCTTAGCGGGGGGTGCTGGAAGGTGCTCCAGCTGGGGATTCCTTTATTCTGCTGGGGGACTTCAATGCCCACATGGGTAATGACAGTGTGACCTGGAGAGGCGTGATTGGGAGGAACGGCCTCTCGGATCTGAATCTGAGCGGTGTTCTGTTGTTGGACCTCTGTGCTAGTCACAGTTTGTCCATCACAAACACCATGTTCGAACATAAGGGTGTCCATAAGTGCACTTGGCACCAGGACACCCTAGGTCACAGATCGATGATTGACTTTGTAGTTGTGTCATCTGATCTGCGGCCGCATGTTTTGGACACTCGAGTGAGGAGAGGAGCTGAGCTGTCAACTGATAGTGAGTTGGATCAGATGGTGGGGGAAGATGCCGGACAGACCAGGTAGACCCAAGCGTGTAGTGAGGGTTTGCTGGGAACGCCTGGCAGAGAAACCTGTCAGACAGATCTTCAACTCACACCTCCGGGAGAACTTCAACCACATCCCAGCTGAGGCGGGGGACATTGAGTCCGAGTGGGCCATGTTGCGCGCCTCAATTGTTGAAGCAGCTGCCTTGAGCTGTGGCTGCAAGGTTGTCGGTGCTTCTCGCAGTGGCCATTCTCAAACTCGGTGGTGGACACCTCGGGTAAGGGAGGCTGTCAAGCTGAAGAAGGAGTCCTATCTGGCCTTGTTGGCTAGTGGGGCTCCGGAGGCAGCTGAGGAGTATTGACAGGCCAAGTGGGCCGCAGCCCTGGCTGTTGCTGAGGCAAAAGCTCGGATGTGGGAGGAGTTCAGTGAGGCCTTGGACAAAGACTCTCGATCGGCTCCGAGGAGATTCTGGCAAACCATCCGATGGCTGAGGCGGGGGAAGCAGCACTTCACTAACACTGTGTTCAGTGAAGGTGGGGTGCTGTTGAGCTCAACCAGTGATGTCATCAGGAGGTGGAAGGAATACTTCTCGGCAGTGCCACTGGATTGGCAGACTAGGGTGGTGGTTCCTCTCTTTAAAAAGGGGGATCGGAGGATGTGCTCAAATTATAGGGGCATCACTCTCCTTAGCCTCCCCGGTCTTTTCAGAAAGTGGGTCAAAAGACCTCTAAAGGCAGCAGGCCTACTGTTTCACAACCAGGAGGAACTGTATTTTCCTCACAAATGTTGCCACTTTTCCTCCAAATACACATGTAAGACCTTGTATGTTTTAAAAAAGGGACTTGTGCAGATTGTAGTGCATAAATGTGGAGCTGCTACAATCTCGCTTGGCTGCCTGAAGAGCTACCAATGGTGAAAAGGCCTTGTGGTGGGCGCCGTCTTGGTTGTTTCCTATTGATTAACAGTGTATTATCCAGCCACCACTGCTGACAGCAAGCATGTACACGCCCCAAACTATAGAGACAGCTACATGGAGCGCTAATGATTAAATGATTTGCATATGAATGCTCTACGTGTATGTTAAATCCCCAAAAGAACTTGCAAAGATATGCCCTCTTTTTTTTCTAGTTTAGTTTTAAAACTAAAAAACACGATTATTCATTTTTTTCTCATTTTATTTTGAAACAGAAAAACTAGAGAATGGACCATACAGGGATTGATTATGTAATGCCTGTTTGTTTGTCTGTTAGCAAAATATCATCATGAACCACTAGATAGATTTGAATAAAACTCTCAGAATGTAATGTAAAATCCATTAACTGATTACCTTTTGAGTCAGCTCCATTCAAGATGGCTGCCACAGCTTATCTACCTCAGCAAACACATAACTCAATATGTGGTCAGTCTCCAACTCAGTTTTTCAGATATTGATCTAACTTTTTGGTGTGGTATTGGCTGAAAGTAATCCTTAACACATACTCCAAGAGCGAACATTTACTGCAAGATCTCACATGATAATTTTATTTTTTGCAATGTTTGATCAAGTGGCTATATATTTGTCCCCTCATAGTTAGACTATCTTAGTTTAAAACTGGCATGAAAGGACGTGACATGCATTTATTAATTTACAGAACTGTACTTGGATACCATCAGTCTGCAAAGATGAAACACCTGAAATAATTTCAGTCTGATAAATTTAGATCCTATGACTGATGCTCTGTTGTGCTCTTTCCACACCAAAATCAAACATTTTTATTTATTTAATTTTGCTGCCACGAGAAGACTGCTAGAAGTACAATGTACTTTTTTTTTAAACAAAAAGAGAAGGGATAGAAGTATTTAACCCATTTAGCCCCACTGGCAACAATTGTTGCCAAAGTGTATCACTGTCATTTTCAACTCAGAAAGAAAAATCTCAAAGGTACTGATGCAACATTTTCCACTTATTCGCTAGTAGACAACTTAGACAAAGGTTTTGATTTTTAAAAAATTGTTTCCAAGTGCTTCCTATCGCATAACATCATATGCTTCCTGCTCCTTCTGGCTGAAGACATGGAAGATGCAAATCGTCCTAGAAAGAGGTAATTTTCATAAAATTTCTTATGATTTTTCCCAGGCATATTTATAATTATTTAATCTTTCAAGTCTCTAGAATAACCCTTGCCCCAAAAATTGTACCTAGAATAAATATTTTTTTGTTAATGGGCTTATTACTGTAAGTGGCAACAAAAGTTGCCAATGGGCCTATAGCATGTTGCTAACTAAAGAAAAACACTGTCTGCAGGATTGTGTCTAACTTACTTATTTCAAATTGCAGAATGATGTACAATGTCAAATTTTAGTTATCTTAGGATACTCTTCCTAGCTAAATAAATCCATAGGTATTCAAGGCCTGTGTGTATAGCTTGTAAAAGATACCACACAATCTGGTACAGATATCTTTATGGGGACCTGGCATTGACTTCCATTATTTTCTGCAGTCTAACCCTGACCACCAACTCTAAGGCTAACCTCACACCTGACCCTAAAACTAACCTAAACTCAATTCACACCTTAGCCTTAAACTTAACCTCCGACCCAGCAGCGGCGTTTCTAGATTCAGGTTCCCATACCAGTCAGAGCCCCACAAGTAACATTAGGTCCCCACAAGTACATGTATATGTCAAAAAACTGTCCCACAACATAGGGAATACCAGTCCACAAATAAATCCCCTTTTACCTCTGGTATGTTATTTATGTAAGCATTTTTCATAAAATAACAGGTCCAGATAAAAAAAATCTAACATGTATGTTGTTCTTTACTTAGGTATACTGTAGCAGAGGTCCTGGCCATGCTGCAGGACTCTGCAGGACTCAGGAAAATGGCAGATGCACATAATTTGCGTGTGAAAAGTGTGATGTGCCACTACAAGTGGAGTGATTCAAGAAGTACCACAATGAATAGAACATGCAAACAAGATGATGGAATTTATGGGATGAAATATATACATATGTGTGTTTTTTTAGGTTCTAAGGAAAAAAAAAAGTTTTGAGTATAAAAAATTTAGAATTAAAAAAAACAGTTGAAATTGTTTGTTGTTTAGAATTTTATATAGGAGGAACCTGAGGCTCCACCTTTTTGTTATTATTTATTCTGACTACATTATTATTTTGTTTTTACTATAATATTATTATTAGGACTTAGTGACAAGCTGTGTGACTACTGGCATTATTTGTTGCCGGTCATAAAAATACTATTTTCTTCAAAACAAAGTACAAAATGGTGAAACTAAATACATAAAATGATTCAGATGGACTCAACTGATAAAATGATATGCCTTACAACTAAGAAAAAAATTTGGGCACAAATGGGTTAATATAATGATATCTTTTTTGGGGGCCAGATAAAATGTTAAGGATGGACAGATTTGGCCCTCAAGCCTTGAATTTGACAGATGTACAATAATTGAAAAGAGTGGAGATAAACACATCTGCTTGCAGTTTATTTTCTGATTTTTTTTTCTAATTTGATTGATTCAGACATAAAACTAGCAGTGTCCATCGTTTGTTTTCGCCAAACAAATATTATAAAACAAAATATGAAAACAAATGACAGCAAATCATCTCATATGTGGATTTTTAAAACTTTGCTATTTAAACATAAAATTGGTTCAAAAGTTTCTCAAAGATTGTTTCTAATTGGATCACAAACAGCTGAACATTTGTGCTCTGTATCTAAATATAATCTCTCCCTAAAGCATTGCACATTTTATAAAGGTCATTACATATTTTGTGTCTAAGCCTTATTAGGAAAATAAATTAGGAAGTAGATCTGTCAGATAAATGAAGGGGGAAAAACTATATTGTTAGAAATAACTATGCTTTAGATTGGAAGTGTATTTGGTAAACAATATATTTTGTTCTTTTGTCATTTTAGTTTTGTAAAGTTTTCCAAAAATTTATAGTTATAGTTCTTTTGTGTTTTTTATTTTTTTCTAAACACAGGCACATTTAGTTTACTTGCTTTATATGCTGCTTCACCCCAGTAGTAAAATAGGAACAGCCAAAAACAAAAAGGTTTAGTGTTTGTTGAAAGAACGAATATCATTCTTGAGCTAGATTAAGACAATTTCATAAAAGACAGAATTATAGCAGTTATGACCAAAACTTGTAAGTGATGTGAAACAATCTCACAGGAGGTCTTGTAAGATCTGTTAGCTCTCAGAGTCATGAGGAAGACTCTCAGCTACTATCACGCCAAACTGACAGACTTATAACCATTTCTATGCATGCAATTGTAAAATGAGTTCTCTCCAACAGTTAAACAGTGCAGGAGTACAGTCAATTCAGTGGATAAATTCAGATTTTCATAAAGAAATTGTGCAGTGGTTCATAAGGTATTTTGCTAACAGACAAACAGGTGATGTCAAGGTTTTACGCAAATATTTACACAATGTGAAGTTTTAAAGTCTTAATGATGCTCACACCAAATTTGACCTCAGTATCTGTACAAGTAATCAGTTGCAAAGGTAATTAAATTCAGAAAATTTCATGAGATAAAATAATGAGCATAGCAAGTTTTAAAGCAGCTATGATCAATTATTACTTGAAGAATGTGTTGTAAAACGCTCTTAGATTCTACCGAATCAAACAAACTAAATTACAGTAAAATTGACAGTTGTAGTAATTTGGAAAAGAGTTAACAACAAAAGGTAATCTGTTGTCTGAGAATTTCATTAGAGTTTACCCAGTGTGTAATGAGAAGTGAACACATGCACCAACACAGATGTAAAAAAAACATTAAAGAGTAACTTACCCCCAAATCAATTTTTTTGTGGATGAACTGTCTAAACTGTGCCCTAAGGGTAATACCTTCTTATCTATGACAAAAATGTAACATTTTTGTCTAAAAATTAGAACCCTTAATAAAATGGAACAACAATCTCATCAGGAAACCTTGCCAGGGCATCTCCCTGGAGCCAGGCCTGGGTGGGGAGATTGCTGGAGTGCGCCTAGTGGTCGAGTTTTGGCTCCTGGGGCTTGCCCCAAGGTGCTGAAGGCTCTGGATGTTGTGGGGTGTCATGGTTGATACGTCTCTTCAACATCGCATGGAGGACTGGGACAACTCCTGTGGAGTGGCAGAACGGGGTGGTCGTTCCCATTTTTTAAAAGAGAGACCAGAGAGTGTACTCCAACCATTGCGGGATCACACTTCTCGCCCTCCCCAGGAAAGTTTACTTCAGGGTGTTGGAAAGGAGGCTCTGATGGATCATCAAACCTTGGATTTAAGAGGAGCAGTGTGGCTTTCACTCTGTACATGGAACAGTGGACCAGGGGTCGGATTTATAAAGCTTGCGTACGCACAAATCGAGCCCAAAAACTTGCTTAAGCCACTTTTCACGCAAAGGTTGTGATTTATAAAATCCAAACTTGATGTGAAAATGTGTGTTCCCTCACGCCAGCTCTGACCCATCTGTACGTTCATTTTGGAGACGGGAAGCTGCGACACAGATGGTGAAGAGAGGAATTATAGCCACACTGAACATGATCACTGTCAGATATTTAATTTCACTTCATATTCAGACTTAGATTTTAGATCATCTTTATCATAAGCTTTGTTAACAGTATTATTTATGCTTCTGCTGCTGAGCCATGA
>JARVJO010000365.1:7064082-7083029 GCA_031762555.1 Cynodonichthys magdalenae | reverse complement strand
CATCAGTTTGAGCCTTTTTTTAAACAGACTCATGCTTGGACATTGCTTCAGCTCTTTCTGGAGTTTATTCCAGACCTGAAGAATGAAAGAATGAATCTACCAAACTAAAATAACCTTATTTTAATTTTCAAAGAAATTTTGTGTGTGTCTGTGTTGCTGCACAATAATCTAAGTTATATTTTATAGCTGAGCACATCCAGCTCCGAGAGTGGGGGGTGGGGTTGGGGGTTGCCGGGTGAGATGTTCGCCCAGGGTACCAAATAGGCCAGGATTGCCCCTGCTCCTCTCATCAAAAACATGCCCAGAATCTTCCTCATCACAGAACACATCTCTCTTCCCCCCCAGGCCCACCCAGTGACTCCTGCAGGCTATCGGCAGCAACATCTAGCAAACACCCAGTGAAAACTGCATCTGCTCAGCTCCTAAGACTACTTCTCAGTTTAGTCCTTTTTAAATTAAAAATACCTTTGAGGAAATGTATTTTCAGATGCCAAGGAAACTACACCAAGCTTCCGCATCACGGCGAGCTTTTAGGTCTATCAGTGTGTGTGTGGGTGTGTGTGTGAGCACGTTTTTGCTACATCATGGGAAACATTTTCCAGAAAAAGGCAGCCTCATGGGGACTAAACGTGCATCGTTGGGACCAATGCCCAGTCCCCACGGGTACGGATGATAATTTCGGGGGGGTTGCTTTAGGACTAAGGTGTGAATTGAGTTTTGGTTAGTTTTAGGGTAAAATTACCTGAAAATAAATGAAAGTCAATTTACGATCCCCACAGGGATTTTTATTTTTTAAAATCTTCTCTGTGAATAGATATACAAGTTACACACTCACTAGAAAGGGTAAAGTTTGCACTGTTTCAACATTTTTTCTGTGCAGCCCAAAAACCGTGGATTCCAACATACAAATTTTTATGAAAGAGTAAAAAATTCATAGAAACACAAGGGGATTGAAACACGTGTGTAAAATCACACAGAAATCAGAATTTTGTTGTTTACAACACCTCAAAATGCTGCAGGTTGCTGCACCACCACTTTACTCATTTAACCCACAGAGGGCAAATCAGACCTCAGCTCTAGAGTGAGGAGGGGTTTTGTCCTTGGAGGATCAAATATCACACAACCCCTTCAGATGTTATGTTGTAGGGTTCTGTTTAGATCCAGCTTCTAGTTGGAGAAAATGTGTGCAAAATTTAATGAGCGCTCAAAGCTCAGCACAGCAGACGGCAAAGACTGAAAACTTTTATTGAGATAAAGGTAATTCTGTTCTATTATCGTTAATAAAACATGATTCATTAGGTGGAGTAATAAAACTTCCATCAGTATTGTTGACGTCAGCTGACACTTTATCAATACAGTCAGGGGAATTTAAATGCCTGAGGACATTTATTGTTAAATGTAACCTTTAGCTAAAGCAGAAAATCACCTGTTTATTCAGCTGTGCAGACTTTGTGTCATTTACCTCGTGGTGGAAAAACTTCACAAGTTTCTGATGAGCGAGCGACTCGCTGCATGCGTTGTTTCAAAGACAACCGGCGTCTGTATTCTCCTTCGTCTTTTATTCTGCGAGCTGGGGCTTAGTTAGGCGGCGACGTTCGAGAAGCGATTCTCTGCTCCGTCTCTTCACGAGGGCTCTCAGGGGTAATCATTTCCTGCAGCAGCAAGTGGTAAATGCAGCTTACCTAACTGTCAGAGAGTGTGTGGGAGGGATGTAGGTTACCGTGAGTCAAGAGAGAACAGTTCAAAGAAACATTACGGGGTGGATAAGAAAATAGATTAAGAGGTTACCCATTTTTACTGCACAACCTGTTCATTAAGCTTCAAACCATCAGTTGTTTGTTGTTTTACCCCTTTTGTTTTGAATGGAGGATGTAAGAGGAAAAACATAGAATTTAGCTCAACCACTGTTTGTGAGATGGAAAGGAGTTACCACAAAGCTGGGGAAAATGTGAATTGATGGTACTTTTCTGGTTAACACAATGATTTTCTTTTTTTATTGGGCCTTCCAGTGTTTGGTCTGAAGGAGATACTGAGGAAAAGGCTTACTGTTGTTCATGTGTGACTTAGTTTACATATATGTGCTTAGTGCACAGCAGAATGGTCAGAATCAGTGTGTGAATTATAAAAATGGAAACCTAAAAGTTGTGATCAGACACCAGAAGCTCAAACGTTTAATCTAGAGTGTGTCTAATCTTTTCTGATAACTTAAACCAATTTTTTTCCCTAAAGGTACAAAGTAGTGAGGGTCTACATAACAAACCAATTATTATTGCATCGTTGAGTTTATGCTTTGATCTTCTTTTGGCTGGTTCCTGTTCAGGGGTCACCACAGTGAGTGACCCTCCACCTCACTTTGTCCTCTGAGACCTCTGTCCTTACTATACTCCCACATCCTCTCTAACTGCATCCATATGTCTCATCTTTGTCTTTGTCTAACATCCTTCTACTAATCCACCCACTGTCCCCTCCTCTGGACATGTCTAATCCAACTCAGTCTAGTTCTCTATCTTTATCTCCCACTCATTCAACCTGTGCTTTACCTATGATCTCATTCCTAATTCTATCCATCCTTGTTCATCCCAATATGAACCTCAACATCTTCATCTCTGACACCATTTCAAGCTCTCTTCCCCCTGTTTCCTGTTCTCACCACCGATCATGTCAACTGCATCTTTTTTTCTGCTTTGATTGCATGGATCAAAATGGACTCAACAATAATCTAACAGTGTATGATAATCTAACACTGACAACAGTAGCAACCCAGTTAAAGTCTATTGTCTTGTGCTGATGAACTGGATAACAGATGCATCTAAATGCCAAAAATGAAGGGGGTTGATTTTTGAATATGGATATGGACTTGTGTCATAAAGGATTTTTACTTATTTTTCCTGTGGTTAAGGTGGCATACAGAGGAGACTGAATGCCTCTCTCCTCCTCAGAAGGAGTCCTGAGATCTGTTCAGAAATGTGCAGAAAGAAAAGATGATTTTATTGTTAGTTGGCTAAATTTGAACTTAAAGTAAAACGGCTAATATTTACCATCAGACACATAGTAGGATTTAATCATACTATGTATTTAATCAAAGACAACTAAAAGATGAATTAATTAAAATATTTATTCCTTTCTGACATTGTGTTTGTGCAGCTAACATTAGGAACTATACTGGAGGTTTAACAGTTTAAATGACACTGGGTGGAGGGGAGGTTCATGTACCAGCTAAGTTTAGAGTGGTTTAGATTTAGTTAAGAGCTGATGTGTGTCAAATCTTACGTTTAATGTCCTTAATGTGAACTATGGTCAAAATAATCATAAAGAAATGTGTTCATAGTTAAATCAAGTTCTGGTGCCATGGGTGAGGTTGCATCTGTATCAAAGCTCCTCGAATCAGAGAAATTTTAGATTACACTTAATCTTTTTCTCTTTTTGTGTCAGGCTCATAGCAGCTGCTGTGCTTCCATTGTCTGGAAAGAAGAGATGACAAGATACAGCCAAATGAATGAAAGAGACAGGAAGTGATGTCACCAGTGATAAGCAGTAAAAAAAAGACACCATCAGAAACCGAAAGCTACAACATTTGAGTTTCCGTCTTTGGAAATGACTTTCTTCCTTTTTGTCCTCGCTCTCTTCCCATAGCGCCGCTTATCTCACAACAATAATTAAACCCTCGAGGGAGTTTTTTTATGATGGACATATAAACCTATTTAAAATGGAATTAAAGATGTTATCACATGGGCTGACATAATGAAATGCTTTGGGGGGGAATCACAATCACCCTGCTCTTGCCTTGCATTCACTGACTGAATTAAAAGGTAACAAGCTTAAGATTATACAAGCCGTTTGACTTGTTGCTCTCTGGATTGTTGGTGTCAAAGCGATAAAAATGAGTCTGTAATCATGGTGGTAGGATGTGTAAGATACTAAGATAGGAGCTCTACTGAGGAAGATGGACTGTAGTATTTACATTATGTTGCAAATGATCTTGTGATTTTCTTTTTTCATAGTAAGTGCAATAATTTCCCTTAATAAACCACAATTTGTAATAGAGAACAATAAATTAGGACCCAGCGATTAAGAACAATCTGTGAAGAAGGATCAGATGAAGAAGTCTCAGTTTTGTTTCTAGGTTGTAGGTTTTTTTTCTCTTTCACATGCAAGATCACATATTCCCAGATCTCTTCATCCAGGTCTATTACTTCTGCTGGGTCATAGTAACCCCTAATAAGAGTTGGTAGGAACTGTTCCATTAGTCTTTTCAATGCTAATGACACAGAGCGTTTCTCTCTGATGCACAATAATGCAGAGCTTGGAGAGGGTGGGAGGCAGTGTGCTGCAGAGATAACCAGTATCTCATTAAAATGAGCACATTCAGCTCTCCTGCTCATCCAGCCAGGGCTTTAAAATAAGGAGTTGCATAGAAAAACACTATCGGATTAGTTGTTTCTAACAACTGCAAGTGACCTTTGGCTTTTATATGCAACCAAAAGGTGGACTCTGCAACGTAAGCGAGGTTTGAGTTTTGGTTTATTAACTTCCAGAGTTTAATTTGTTGGTTACAAAATAATTTTACTTCTATTGTCTGAACCAGGATGCATTCTTACACTTGGCTGCCATTTGTTGAAGTTGAGAGCTGTGTTATGATCAATCTCTATGTAGAAATAGGTAACATCTGTCAGAACTGTCAGACTAATGGCTAGTTTGAATGCAACAATAAAAGGGATTGTTTCCATCGCAAAACAACTCCAATTTCCAAAATTTACAACAGTTCAAGCAAACACTATTTTATTAAAACTGTAAACTTTACATCTCACTGTGTTTAACATAAAAGTTCCAGGTTGTGTGAAAGAATGTATAGTACCGACAACCAAGACGTAATGTTTCAGGGATGCTAAGAGGTCATGTTTGGTAGGGGTTTTATGGTATTTCTACCAAAATAACCATGACATTTTGCCTTCTATCACATTTTGAAGATTAGGTTTATTTTAAGAAGCAACTATTTGCTTAAAAAGTGGGTCCATTTAGAATAAAAGTGGCTATCCTGAATGGACTCATGTCCAGAGCAAATTGCTACCATCTAACAGCAGTGATTCAAAATTACAGCAGGTTACACAAAAAGCTATTATTTTAACTTGTGCCCTGCAGTTACCCACATAGCAGACAGGTGTGAGCCAGTCTGGTGTCAAGCTAGAACGGCAAGTAATTTGTCAACCATATGTGAGCAAGGACTAGCAATGATGGCACCGTTTATATGATGGCATGCCACGACTGTTTGGTTTATGTGGCCCAGATTTGTCTATGTTATTTACATACTATTTGTATGATGCATTCACAGATATGGTCAGCCACTGGAAACTAAATCTAGTCCACTCAACCAGTTGACACTTCTACACGTGGCTCCATTTCCATAACCCTGATTGGCTCCAGCTATCTCCTCTTGTCAAAACTGTGAATGGATTCAAGTAAGTAATAAGTAATAGTAAGTTTCCTTTATGTGCTTAATGTTCTTCATTAAGGAATAACTTGGTAACATGAGCGGTGTAAATGTGAAAAGTATGTTGGACTGGTAAGTTTATCTTGAAACTTACAGGCCTCCATCATAGACACATTTTGCTATGCATTACCTCCTATGACTGGATTTACACTGCAGGCTTTAATGCTCACGATTATAATTTTCATGTCAAGATATTTAAAGTGAACATATGCAAAATCTACTTTTTTAGTTGTTAAATACATTTTATTATGTACTTGGAGTTTCTCGGAGTGCTAAACAGTTTAATTTAGTCTCTCTCGGTGCTGCGTAGATATATTTCTATTCTCTTTAGGTCATATTTTGCAATCTGCCCAGTTTTCTCTATTCTCCTTTATATTTTTGAACTATTATGTCACAATCTTTGTGACAGAACTGCTAAATAAGGTCTGGACTTACCAACTAAACAATTTTGTCATCTTAATCTCTCACTTTGGGTCAGACTCTGGCTTTAACATGTAAGGCTGGATGGACAAGTCTTCTTTGATCCATTGTAATAAAGTTTTTGCACTGCTGTAGTCGTATCTCTGCTATTAAACTACAAAACAGGCCAAACTGGATAGAATGGACCACTCTGCGAGCTGGAGAAGAGCGGGGTGTGAAATGCCTCATTTGTATTTAAAGTGACCACAGAAAAATGAGTTGCACTCAGACATACATCAGAAAAGGGCTAAAAGATGGGCTTGTGGAGTTACAATAAGGAGAATTTTTGACCAAGGTAATACAGTTCCACCTTTATATAGACCCTAACTATATAATTTTTTTAATGAAAAGGAAGGATTTAAAAGCATAATATATCCTCTTAACACTAGAAGTCAATGTTTGGGATGTTTGGCTGGATGTGGTGACTGGAGTATGTGACATGCAAGCAAGGTGAAGAGATGCTTACTTTAATTTAGGTTCAGGCAACGTTTTAGTCAAAGACACGGTTTGCATGTCACAAAGTGGAACAAAATATTTATTTGCTACTTTGCTTCAGTGCTGAGATGTCAACATATGCCACTGGATTTTGTTTTTAATCTCTTTCTTACCCTGTTGAAAATGTTTTTTAAGTAAAGATTTAGATAATGTATGGACCTCATTTATAATAATGAGAAAGGAATTAACTTTAGTGTTGCTAATGTTGCCTAAGTGGTTTTAAGTTAAATTGATGCAATAAAGAATATGTTCACCTATTCATTTGACATAAGTTATGTTAATTTTCTCTTTTAAGTTATAATCCTATTTATTCGCATCTTCAACATCTCACTTCATAACTTCAAAAAGAAAAATAAGTAGGTCCTCTGGATGGTTTCTTCAGAGGACCTACTTATTTTTGTTTTTGTTTTTTTTACCTGGATTACTGAGATGCATCAGGATACTCCATAACTTGTTCTATATACTCCGTTGACTACACTGACCTGAACAAAATAAATAAAAGAAATGCCATTAAGGCTTTGGAGAAATACTTCTTGTGCCTTTTGACCCAATAAACTTATTTTTTTAAACACATTTATCGCCTCAATTTCTCTAAGTAAATGCAAAATAAGACAGCTTTGTTTATAATTGTACTGATTAAGACTTATTTTAAAATATCTGGTTACTGAAACAGGATGTGTCTCCACAAGTTTGGGAAATTGACAATAATATTGCAAGGCTGCATGAAGTCAAAATATCTGCATATCACACACCTCCGTGCTTGGCTGTGATATATTAATTCCAAAGATGAATTAAAATAGTAGGCTAACTCCTGTATTATGGTGAGCATGTGCATTTGTTAATAAACCAGCAGGCACAAGAGAAATAAGCAGCTTTTGTGAGAAAACTCAAAAAGTATTGTGAGGTAACGCAATCGCATTGCATGGGAACACAAAAGAAAAAAATCCTGTGGTTAGTCAATTGTCTGACAAATTGTCTCCCTCCCAATGACTTTTAATTTAGGATTAATTCCATGTATCAGAAATAATTGTATAATAAAGACAGAAAATGTGACCAAAAGATGTGCTTGTTTTCTTTCTTCAAATATGCAGCATCATACTCACTTCATGGATCATTATATAGAAGTATAGAAGTATGCAGTGGTGTCCAGCACATACTTGTAAAAAAATGCCCCAATACGCAGGACCGATGCAAATACTAGGATTGATTTCAAAATAAATGGCTTGAATTTATATAGCACCTTATTAAATCCACTTGGACCCCAAGGTGCTTTACACTTCAGGTATTAACCTGTTCACACATACTGATGGTGGCAAGCTACAGCCACAGCTGCCCTGGGGTACACTGACACCAGGCCCTCTGGCCATGGGGTGACAAGTGGGTGAAGTGTCTTGCCCAAGGACACAACAGCTGGAACGGGGGATTGAACCAGTGACCTTCTGGTTCCAGGATGACTCCCCTAACCACTCCACCACAGCCGCCCCATGAGAATGAGCAGTAACCCAAAAATGCCAGTTTCTTTGGTTTGTGGTCAGTGTAAACCATATTTATCTAAACTGGGGCTACAAGGAAAATATATTAATTATTTCCAACTTTTACTCTAAAACCCAAAATAGCCAAACTATTTTTTCCCCTATTCTGTCCACTTGTCTTCCATGATACCTCCCAGATACAATTTGCACTGTCACTTGGTGTCCAATTTCCCCAACATTTACTGCACAATTTAAAACTCATTTTGGCTGTAATTCCACAGTTAAGCACCTTTTCCTTTCAGGTTAGATTCTCATAATCCTCCATGCGACATATTCCTATTGCTTTTATAAGCCATTTCAACCTGCTGTTGTTCCAAATGTTTTAATTAAAGAAAATGAAAAAAGAAAAGAACTACAGCTCTAACACACTTCTAGCTAAAGTATAATGCATTTCTGAAAATGATGCAATTTAGATGAAAACTTACAAAAGAGACAATGCTCTGATTGTACTGTTCAACACAAAGAGAAACTCGATTTAGTTTGACAAGCAGCTCACATTCACATCAGCAGAGGAGGAGTTTGCACCATTAGGGACATTAAATAATGTGTTGCACTCCTGCACTCAAGGACTGAATCATCAAATATTCATGGAAACCAGTCTGCACTTGTGTTCCTTTAAACACTTTCTTCAAGCAGACCCCTTTCCCCTCTTTGCTGGTTTATAATTTAGTCGAGGTTGGGTGACTCTCATCCTAAAGCCTTGATAAACACTCTGGACATGATAATAAAGTTGATTCAGGATTTAAAATCTAGACTGGTCATTTGTGTTGTGATGTCATGTAAAGTAGTTTTTAATGGTTAAACCTATCACTCTTGACATTTTTTATAGGGCATGGTGAAAAAATGATAACTAATCCAAAGTTAATTGCTATCCAAGCAAGTGGTGGTTGTTTATCATTTCTCATAAATACATACTGGGGTGAAAGAAATGTGCTTAAGTTATTTACTAGTGGTGTATCATATCGATCCCGATACCAACATATTACAAGTACTTGTACTTGTCCAAAAATGTCCTGACACCTGGAACCAATACACCAATTTTTTGCAGGGACTTTCACATTCTCTTTTAAATGTGAAGTCCATAAGATTCCAGTGTGAATACGTAATTCTGTCGATGCGACCCCCATGCACAGAAGATGACATGACGTCACATTCATTGTGTTGTTTACAAACATAAACAGGTCTATATTCATGGATGCTAAATGTTATCAGGTCAATTATGAAGTTATTATGTAATCAGAGCTGGTTAAATAATTATCTGACATGCTTGTTTAGTTCAGTGTTTACATGTTAGCTGCCCCTGGCTGGTTGCTCTGGTGCAGCATTTTTTTTCTGGAACAAGACAGATAAGTATTGAGCCAGTAACTTTAGTACAAATAATATGGATGAAACGAGACCAACTTTAGTATTGTATATTTCTGTGAATTCTCAGTCATCCAGGACATGGAAAATTAAAAGGACAAAAAGACAAAGCAACTGGACTTCTGTTCTGCAGCTGAAGATGTGCAAAATTACAAGATTTAAACAGCAAAACTCGAGGTTAGTATCATTATTACTGGACTGATCCGTATATCCCCATGTCACTGACAGAAATTCAGATGAAATGCGACGAGCGTTCAGGTTGCAGTTGCTTTGAAAAACATCAGATATTCATCTTATTTAATATCGTATTTAATACCAGGTTCTAAATAAAAGAAAAGTGTTTTTCTAATCAATGTGTAATGTTTAAGTTCTAGCTCAGTATGTACTTGGTATCAGTTCTTTATCAGCAAGTACCCAAACGGAAGTACTTGTACCAATACCCCTAATATACTAGCATTAATGGTAACGAGAGAGCTGACTGCCTTGCAAAAGCTGGTGGTCAGGACCACTTCAAAGAACCAGAGTTTGTTGTAGGTATCTCATCAACTACAAGCCTGGATCAGACATCAACACTCAATTTGCTGGAAGGAGCTGATGGACTGTAGACAGGCATGGGAACTGATAAACCAAATCTTAGGTTTGGGAAAGCTCTCATCTCTTTGACAAAGAAATCTTTAAGCACACTGGTTGGAGACATAACTGGGCAAAACTTGCTCAACCGCCACAAAATGGTGATGGGACTCCATGACAATAGTCTGTGATGCCTGTGGCATTGAATTAGAGACCCCCACTATTTACCCTCTACATTTTTTTCTTGAGTTAGTATTTCCTCAACAACCTCTGTATAGCTGTGCAAGGTGCTGAGTGTTTATATGCCAGAGATGCTGAGGTTCCTAATGTATCAGTCTGCCTGATCAGTGCATCTAGACAGCCCAAAAGGTTATTCAAGCCTCTGCACCATTGGCATATACATGGTCTGTCTATGCTCAGCAAACATACATTTGTGTATTGACATGAACACTGTTCGGTTGAGAATATGGCAATAGATTAAACAAACTCCTGCAAAGTGTAGTGATTTAAAATGAGATAGAGCAGCATTCTTTCACATCACTAGGTTCTTTTTGAGAACGGACCTGATAAACTAAAAAAAAGAGGCTTGAATTTGGTGAACCTTTAACCTAGCCTGGTTGAAGACTTTTGACTCTTTCTTCATACTCCGAGCTCAGTGGCAGGCACGACTGATAACCATTTGACAAAACACCTCTTCAGAAAAGACCAGACTATCCCTTTAAAGGTACACATGAAGCTATTGTGAATGGGGAAGTTGGGAACAAAGCAGACAGAGCTATCAATATCTTCTGCTTCTGTTACTATGTGATACATTGTTTATTGTTAGATGTGGTACATCGCTGTACTTCTGGACTTGAAGATTTATTTAAGTCTCTGCAACTGTGTGAAATGTGCTGTATCATCGCAGGAGGCTGAGAGATGGTGAACAATGGCCTTGGACTCGAACTGGAACTGATTTCTCAACATGTCACAGTTGGGCGCATGGATTCTTTGGGGTCTTATGTGTAAGTATGTTGGTGTAAAAGATGGAGATAGGGCTTAAGAACTGAAGGTGATGAGAAGGAGGTTGGCGCTCCACCACGATACTCCTGCTCCATCACTCAGACGTCCTGGAGATTTATATTTTGAATGGACGCTATGCTAGCTGCAGTATTGATCCCTACTATAGTCTATTGGTAGCACATGCCCACTCTGTGCAGGAATCATAAATTACTACATGAAATAAGGAATGCCAACCATCTCTCACAACAGAGTAGTCAAGTCATCATTTTTCGACCTGCAGAAGGGAAAATGAGCAGGTTTGAGTGATGGCTGTTGCACTGTGCAGCTGAGGTCAACAGAGGAAGGACTCTGCTCATCCATATCTGGGATGTTTACAAGGAATCTGCAGAAGCGGGTCAATCTGTGTCAGCAAGGATTTCACATCATTTCAAAGAACAAAACCTCAAGCAAAAGTAATAAATCACCCGACTTCAGTTGGTGTTTTATCTGCAGAACATCAGCGTCAGATGGGAACAAAAAATGTTATATCCTGCAGTAGGTTTTGATGATAATGAAAAAAAGAAAATAAATGCAGATCAGCACTCAGAGTACGATGAGAAATTCAGCAGATTAGCTTGCCGGGTCATGCAAACGTATTGATCTATGGGAAGAGTTCACCAGTAGTGACCTTCATGATTTGTGCAATATAATTAAATATGCATTATCACAGACAGTTCCCACGAGTGTGGATGAAGAAACATTCAGAAAATGTCAGGTTCTCTGATTTCTATGTTGCTGATGAGCTTGGCTGTAGCAGAAACACAAAGGAACAAATGTAGCTAAATGTCGATTTTTCTCATTTACCCAGTTCAAAAATCACATCTGCTCTGCCTGCAATTAGATGTTTTTCTTCTAATCTAAAAAAAACTAAACATTTTTTTTACCAAATGGATATTAGATAACAACAAAGTCCCCAATCTAATAATGCCAAAAATCTTTATACATTCATCTTCCTATAATGTCATAAAGGCATTTTAATCACCTTGTTTTGTTTATAGAACATTCTGTGGGGAAATTGTGGTTATTACACGCAGCTGTTGTGGCTCACTAAAAACTGAGCGGCTCAAATAACATAAATGGGATAAAAACTGAACAAAACAATAAAGGTATGTAATGAAATACTTTTTTATTTCAATGCGAAAGGAAATGAAGTTTTCAAAAAACAAATTCCTCCTGTAGTTGTTGGCCAGCTTGAATTTGATTTGAAATCAAAGCCTCTCTCCCTGGTTTTGAATTGGCTGTCAAAAACATTTAAATGTGCCCTTCTTCTCTTTGGAAAAGTCACAAAGGCTTAACTTCTTTAAACTGCAGGATTTTTTTAAGGTTTATCACATAAAAAGTATTTATAACAACCTCATTCTTTACCAGTCATCATTGGTTTTTACAGAATCCTTTTTGCACAAAGACTTCAGGAGTTCTAAGAAGCAGAGCTACCCTATAAATAAAACATACAAAACTGCAATTTTTGGCTTATTTGTTCTTAATTATTGCCCACTGCTGAATGCTAAAAGTCAATACATTGTTCAAGATATTTGCTTAAAACTGTCTGTTAATTAAATATCTCACCAATAGCTGACAGGTTTTACTCAGACTCATAAAAAATAAATAATTAGATGTATAACTAAATCCCTTAATTTTAAGATGGCTGCCACAGCTAATTAACATCAGCCAACAGAAAAATAGGTACAATAAGTTACATAATATAATATAAATGGCCCCATGACTCGAAATTACCAACTTATATTCTTTTGCTAAATCTTAACCGAGTATGATTCAAATATTAGAAAAAGAGACAGATTTTTTTCTAACATGCAGAGTAGTGTGTTTACACAGTGAATAAATGTGTTCTGCTGTCATAACTTCTTGTTGCTAGCGTGTGTTGCTGTGACAATATAGGGCAAAGGATGTTGTGTTAAAGGATAATATATCAAAAATATGACACACAACACTATATTCTGTAAAAAGTTTGAGTTTAACAGTCATCCTCCGTTTCAGTACAACCACCACATCCTGTTTATTATTTTTTTGACATGTTTCAAATGGAAATTCTGTTCAATTGATACATGTAAGATTGCCCATGATTAATTTCTCAAGTGCATGAGTAGTATAAATGCATTTATTTGGAAATTGTTGGAATAGATAATTCTATAAACAGATGATTTTTACAAACATAACAAATCAAAGATGTTTTAAAACTTTTTATTACTCCTAATACATTTTATACCAGTAGAAAACCTGTTCAATTCTCTTAAAATGGTTGAACATTTATTTGCAAAATACTGTGGATTTAGCAGCAGAGTCCAGTATGCCCATAAAAATCTTTTCAGATCTTCTCAATCAGTGGAAAACAGTTTATTCTACTACTGACTGTTTTGAGCTTTTGGTAGCATACTGCAGGTGCTGACATTGTCAGCACCTGTGAGCAACCAATGGAAATTCTATATCTCTTTAGAGTTTGGAATTAAATTCAATCCACCAAAACGACAACGCTTATTTCCAAAGAGCAGGTTTTATTAGAGTCTACCTAGAGAATTTAAGCGTGGAAAACATGAAATGGCCTGTCTGCAGTTTTGAACTCAGTCCAATTGAACAGCATAGTGAGATCAGCTTGGTTCTGCTGTTTCTTCCAGATTGGCCAATATAAACGTATTGGCTGACGTGACAAATGCTGGTTGAAAAACAGGATGTGGTCTTAAATCAGTGTGTTAAGCTTGTGAACAACATGGTACAAGGTACAAGGCTGCCAGGCTGTATACTGTATAGGGTTCTTTTACCGACTATAGAGCAGGGCTATTCAACTAAATTGCCCCGGGGGCCACAGTTACTGCGGGTCAACAGCTCAGGGGCCGAACATCCAGCATTTAAAATTATTATATAAATAAACCAAGAATTACAAAGATTTGTTACCTTTGAAATAGTTTATTTTGCTGTATTTAATCGTGAATACAACATACAGAACCATATAAAAGTAGTAATAATTAAACAATATCAAACACAAAAAACACATTATACCTCCTATTTAACACAAATATTATTTTGGCATCCCTGACTTGCCAAATTTTTAAACCAATTTTATTTTCACTTTCATAGTTTTATCTTCAACTGCTTATAAATTTAACTGTCTGTAGTGTGCATAGAAATGGTTTTACCAGCTTCTAGACAAGATTCTGACGTTTGTCTAGATACCAAACATGTCTATGTTTAACTTAAAAGAACTTATAGTAATTAAAGTAGAAAACCGGTGGTTTGGTCTTAAGAGATGAATGAACCAATTGGAGGGCCGAACTTTAGGTCGGATGTGGCCCGCGGGCCGCCAGTTGAATAGCCCTGCTATAGAGGATCATCAATTTGTCTTTTTTTAATCTAATCTAATAAACACTGCCAAACAAAACTCAATAGCAAAATAAGCTGTTTGGTATAAATAGAAAAGATTTGGCAAGTTTTTCCTCAGCACAACTCAACTTTGTTTCTACAGGGTGGGCCATTTATATGGATACACTTAAGCAAAATGAGAATGGTTGGTGATATTAACTTCCTGTTTGTGGCATATTAGTTTTTGGGAGGGTAGTGACTATGGCGGCCATTTTGAAGTCGGCCATTTTGGATCCAACTTTAGTTTTTTCAATGGGAAGAAGGTCATGTGACACATCAAACTTATTGAGAATTTCACAAGGAAATCAATAGTATGCTTGGTTTTAAAGTAACTTTATTCTTTCATGAGTTATTTACAAGTTTCTTGTTGTTTACATGTCGCAGAGGTTAACACTCGAGGAGCAGATAGAAATTGTGTTGATGTCTGGGTCATTGCAGCAGATTTTAATGCAAGACAAGTCAATGCAAGAGGAATAAGCCAAACACAATTTGGAATAGGACCTTCAGTTTACACAGACAATTTTGTTCAGTGATGAGGCAAACATGTATGTGAATGCTGAAGTTAACAAACAAAACAAGGCACTCACCAGTAAAGCTGTTGCAGTTTTCTCTCAAATTCATCATGCCTTAAGTCAGGGGTGTCAAACTCCAGTCCTGGAGGGCCACGATCCTGCATGTTTTAGAGGTTTTCCTGCTCCAACACACCTGATTTCAATGGATAGGTGATTAACAGGCTTCTGCACAATTTGAAAAGTTAATTTATTCACTGAATCAGGTGTGATGCAGCAGGAAAATCTCTAAAACATGCAGGATCATGGCCCTCGAGGACTGGAGTTTTACACCCCTGCCTTAAGTTATTCCTCATATTTGCATGGGTCTCCCCTCTGTCCTAAACACCTACCACTCTTTCAGCTCCTAGGTGAGCCTATCGCAACTCTCTGGTGGTGGTTGGTCTTACCATTGCTAATTCTGTTTAGTCTAGGAATCCGATCCTACCCACTCTTACCCATGCTAATTCTGTTTAGTCTAGGAATCCGATCCTACCCACTGGCATCATCAATGGCAAACTCTTATCACTTCATCTCCCCACCCTGGAATGCTATTCATGCTTTTTAGCAGCTAGCCTTCATCTACCAGACTACACTCATCCTCAGCACCTGACCTCCTATCAGCTCACTCTTGATTCCTCAATCGTCGGCTTTACTTTTCCAGTTCACACTCGCATCCTCAGCAGCTGGCATTATTTTTCCTGCTCTCTCATATCCTCAGCAGTTAGTTTTCATCTGCTAGCCCACACATGCATTCTCAGCAATCGACTCTAATTTAGTCATCTTTATTTTATCAGCTCTTACTTGCATCCTCAGAAGCTAGCCTGAAATCTCCCAGCTCACACATGCATTTTCAGTAAATGGCTTTAATTTGTCACCTCATTTGTGTTCTCAGTAGCTGACTTTAATTTTTCAACTCATTTGCATTCTCAAAAACTGGCTTTAATTTACCAGCTCACATTTGCATTCTCAGTAGGTGGCCTTGATGTACCAGCTTACATTTGCATCCTCAAAAGCTGGCTTCATCAGCACTCATCTGCGTCCTCAGTAGCTGTCTTTAATTTTTCAGCTTCCTCTTGCATTTTTCAGTAGCTGTCTTTAATTTCTCACCTTACATTCACATCCTCAGTAGCTGGCCTTCATCTACCAGCTCACTAATGTATTCTCAGCAGTTGGTTTTAATTCATCAGCTCGCATTTGTATCCTCAGTAGCTGGCCTTCATCTACCAGCTCACTAATGTATTCTCAGCAGTAGGCTTTAACTCGTCAGGTCACATTTGCATTCTCAGTAACTGGCCTTCATCTACCAGCTCACACTCATATTCTCAGCAGTTGGCTTTAATTCATCAGCTCGCATTTGTATTCTCAGTGGCTGGCCTTCATCTACCAGCTGACACTCATATTCTCAGCAGTTGGCTTTAATTTGTCAGCTCTTATTTGCATCCTCAGTGGCTCTGTGGGGGGGCACTATCTACCAGCTTGCTGTCTCTTAAGCCATCTCCCTCAATCAACACTCGTTATCCTGCCTCCGGTCTAATGCGGCCTTGACCTGCCTCCTTTTTGGGGGAAGAAAAGCTCCTACCCCTCATCTCAAGCAGCTCATCGGAGCTTACAGCATCTTGCAGTGCTCACATCCTCTGCCGGGGTCTGAGAGTCAAACTCTAATGTCATTCATTTCAATAAACCTGCAAGTCAGTCATGTCAATAAACTTTCTTATTTCAGTTGTCTTTGTGTGAGTATCTCCAGGTTGAAGTGAAATTATTTTTTACCAAAGCCATTTTTTGTATGTATTTTTACTTGTACTTATTTATTTCATTACTTTATTTAGGAATGGTAATAGGGTTGTAATGGAAACACTTATCCCACAAGAAACAAGATTTTAGCGATAACTTTAAGAAAATGTTTAAAAAATCTGACTGTCATGTTTACGATTTGATTTCTCATTAGTCTTTTCAGACTTTAGAAAGATGCTTCAGCTTTACATGGTCTTTGGCCTCGAGGGTGTCCAGCTTTAAAATGTCCAAATTTACAAGGATTTCTTTAAAATATATGTATTGATTGAATCTAAAAGTGTGAGTAGTAAAAACTCACTGAATTTGACATTAAGGTCAAATTGTTGTGTTTAGTGACTATTTCCAACACATAGATTTGTTGCTCACTCTCGAGTGGGGTAGAGTTTGGTGGGGCTCTCAGGAAATACTACACTCAGTAAAAATTAAGTCAGTAGAGATTTTGCCGAAGGATTCTAGATCCAGGAAGAAGAAGAAGGTTTTCAGCAGATTGGTATGCAACCACGTTGGAGAATGGCAGATTGGACATGAAGAGGAAGGCTGAGTCAGTAGAACCTGAGCTGTGATTTTTGCAGATTGAGAGGATGGAGAATCCAGTACAAAAAAAAAAACTCTAGTTATGGATCTAAACTAGAGGTGAGAAGTCACATTGAGAGAAATAACGTGAGGTAAAAATTCAGTTTTCTCTAAGAATCACACCAGGGATGTGGGATGACACACCATTTGCCTTTCATAGTTCAACATTGAGTTCTGATCTGACTCAGCCTTATATGCTGGTAGAATCTCATCAGTTGTCATTGGAGACAGTTGAGGCCAATTAGCTCTGCCTGCCACTCAGGGGTTGCAAGAGGCGGTTAGTAGAAAAATAGGAAACAGTGGAATCCCCACAGTAGTGCATGACAAGATCATGAGCTGCTGCTAAACCATTTAAAATGGTTGAGAACATCTTCACTTCTAATTTCACTAGATACATTCCTGAGACTGGATATTTTTGCAGGTTTATGAGACAGTATTCCACTCAAGAAATCTTGTTACATTCCTTCCTAGTTGATGATGTAGCCAGTCTAATATGTTCATACTAAGTACTTACTGGGTACATACCTGGTATTTATGATGGAGGAAGATGGTTTTGTTGTTGTTTTTACCTCCAAGCTATCGCAGCCTGTTGTGGAAAACTTTATTCAACAAAGACAGAAATACGTGATAACAGAATAAAAAGGCACTTCGTAGAACAGTCATCTGAGTTTTATTGCAACTGCAAGACACAAAGGTTTAACACAGGCCTAAACAGCTCTGTGCCAAACTAGTTGTGCAAAGAGCCAGCGTTTGAAGCCTCCCTTTTATACCCAATATTGCGTGTTTATCTGAACAAACAAAAAGAGAATGTTTTTACAAGTTGTCCCCGTAGGGGTGACTACCTCTCCACCACATTCTGTCTTTACGGTAAAACACCTTATCTCCGAGAGAACAAAACATAAACAATGAACTCATAAAACAATAAAGTCACAAACAGAAGATAGATCACTGACTCATGGCTTGAAAAGGATGTGGGACTTAGGAGATAAGTTATTTTTACATTACACAGCCTTTTACAAAGTCAGTACCTGGTACATGTCCTGTACATGGTTAGAAGTCACTTCATAATACAGCCTATAGTCCTCATAAGCCCCTTCACCAATAGCATGGTTAAAAAAATATTATAATTTTTTTTAACACCAAAATGATTTAGTGGGGCTTGAAAATGTTTTAGAGGGGCTTCAGCCCTAAAATTGGCCTAGTGTCGCCACTGGCACCTTTCTATCCAACCAGGATACTCAAAGATCTTCACACTACAATCTGTGTCCTCATTTACCCATTCACACAGCACTCTACAGAGTATCTCTATAAAGATATTCTACATTGCCTGGCCAAAAGAAAACGTCTCCCCCTGGATTTAACTAAGGTCTATGATGTGGGGTTGCTGCAGTTGGTCAGGTCTCGGTTCAGCAACAGTTTGTGTTCAAAGGATGAGGTCAGCTGACAACCTGAATATACTGAATGACCAGGTTATTCCATCAATGGATTGTTTTGCCAGGATTCATGAGGCTGGAATTGTGAAAGAGTGGTTCAGGGAGAAGAGACATCATTTTCACACATGGACTGGCTCCACAGAGTCCAGTGAGAATCTTTGAGATGTGCTGGAGAAGGCTTTGCACAGTGGTCAGACTCTACAATCATCAATGCAAGATCTTGGTGAAACATTAATGCAACACTGGATGGAAATAAATCTTGTGACATTGCAGAAGCTTA
>JARVJO010000365.1:6983008-6998739 GCA_031762555.1 Cynodonichthys magdalenae | reverse complement strand
CATCTTTTCTTCCTAATTTAGGCAATACAATTAATTTGATTTAATCTTCAGCACAATGTTTTTAAGATTACTTTGTGCTCTGCAGTTTGATTTAAAAAGATAGAAAGATCATTACTTCTGACTTTGCATTGCAAATCAACTTTAACCACATCAGTTTCTCATGTTTAGTTATAGTCGCGCTTTTTCGCACGCACTCTCGCCGGCAGTGGAGGTGTTTGCTATGTAGATTTCTCCAAAATGACATGTGGAAGTACACTTTTCAACTTGTGAAAATGTAAGTAGGAGAGCAAAAGCTTGACAGAAAAACAAGCTCTTTGAATGGTACGCGGTGCACACAGCCTTTGTGGAGTTTCAAAATTTCGGAAGCGCAAGACCACGCGACAGGACAGCGCACGGTGCCAGCGCGTAGGAGCGGGGACGGCGCGATTGCATCTGGCGCGCGCCCCCTCAAGCGCTGCGCCAACCAGCTGCTGCTGCTCTTGAATTCCGGCGGAAAGCAGTGGTTGGAGGTACCGTTGCCTTCAGGGTCGTGTAGTTATTTTAACTTGCGTTACAGTGCAAGTTGGTGGAAAGAGAACTACAAAATGATGACGCGGCGCCTGTTCTATGTTGTTGTTTTTGTCATGTCATTGTTTCCCGCTCCCGTCTGCTCCCGTTAACTGTTGATCCTGTACCATCCCAATCATGTGAGTAACAGTTAAGTTGAGTCCCATCCCACAGGAATCCCGCGGGAATCCTGCGGGAATCACGTGACCTGTGGGATTCCCAAAAAAATGTCAGCTTCTACTACCAACCCCCAAAGGGCTCTGAACCTCAACCTGCCTCCTCACTGTGGTTCTGTTTAGTTGTAAGCAGTCTCTAGAGTTTTACAAAAATAAAATGACAGCTGACCAGACAAACAGACTCAGTCCAGACAATCTCTCTGGAAATAAGAGAAAACAATTTGGATCTGACTATTAAACATAAGTTCCAATCTGATAGTTCTGGATTAATCTGACAATCTGGCAGAATCCTTCTGTACCAAACCTCAGACTGTGCTATTTATCAAACTAGTTAAAAGATAAAAAACTATTTATTGCACGTACAATTCGGAAAACATGTTCACACTGTAGTCTGTCTTAATGCTGTCTTAAAAATTCCTTAAAAATGTCTTAATTCCAACGTTTTTGCTCAGATACTTAGGTGGTCATTCACACATTTTAAATATAACCACCATCAAACTACAGTGTAAACAGACTATGACCCTGAACTGACCCACATGTGCTGATAATTAATTTGGATTGATCCATATAACCCTACCTACAGTATGTAATGTAAAAGTTGAATGAAATAAAACATGACCATTCAGACTCCAAGCACTTTGAAAAACATTGGATATTTGTCCCTTTTATGTTTTTGAACACACTGTTTGCATTTTGCAGATTTTCCTGGAAGTTTAAATTCCTGCTACCTGTAAACGCAAACATTAAGAGGGATTTTGTGCTGCTGCTTTCAAACTTTTTTAAAATGAAAGTACATGTCTGTGGATAAAAAGAGTGTTTGGTTTCTTTCTGCCAAGTTGCATTGCTGCACCTGAACTTAATCAGCCATTCAGCTCATGTACAAAGAGCCTACTGTTGGCTCATCATATTGGCTTTTATTGCTCAGACAATAACTCACAATCAGTTCAGAGCTCTCTCTTTATCCACCTCCGGTTGGCTTCATCTGCTTAAACCTGGTGTCTAAAAATGAAATGATGTGATTAAGTTTGGCCCTGAAATTCATAACTGTTTATTTAAATGGTAATGTTGGAACAATGCTGTTTTTAGAATTTTGTAACCTCCCCTGCTCTGCTGTTGTTGCATATAAAGTTAGATTAACAAGTTAAAACAAAGTCCAACTTTAAAAGTGTTGTTTTGGTTATATGCAGTTCTTCTAAGGCCGGATAAAAAGAACATAATCTTTTTTTTTTCTTTTCAGCAAATATTTGACAGATTAAACTGGCTAAACAAAGCCAGACCTGCTTGGATGACAAACCTGGGCTACATTTGAACTGCATCAGATGGGAAAAAGTCTGGTTTTAATGTCATTGCTTAAATTTTGATTACATGAAGCAAAATATGAGTTTAACTTCTTTTTTTTGGGCTAAATTTAAAGAACATCAACAGGTTGTACTGTATAGCCAGATGAGGGTTTATTTGAGTCTAGACAGTATGGGAGACACAAACAGGCCATAGTAACAGGGGACATAATAACTCTCTTTAAACTGCCTGTAAGTTGTCATCCACAGAAAAATGATTGAAAATTAGAGAATTTGCATTTTCTGTGAAAATGCAGCATGGATCTCTAGTGCTAAAAGATTTTTGCAGAAAAAAGTACAAAAATGTTGTGATTTGTTGTAAAATAGCCAAAAAAAATCAGCTATAAAAAGTAGCTGAAAAAGCTAAATTTAGAACAAAGAAGCAAAAAGAGCACTTGTTTGTTGAATTCGGCCGTAACCATAATCATCACAAAAAGGTGAATTTAGATGAAAAAATGTATAATTATAAGAAAATAGCTAAAAAGTAACTTATAATGCAAAAAAATCAAATAAATAACAGATGAAAAAAGCTTAAAATAGCAGCAATAGGGTGATAGGACTCACAAATTAGCAAAATAGCTGAAAAAAGCAGAAAGATGGGTGAAAAATCAGAAAAAAAATAAAAGAAACAAAGCTAAAGGAAGCTAAAATTAGCACAAAGAAGCAGCAGACAGCTGTAAGAAAACAAAGTTATTTGGATTGTAAAATACAACACCATGAGAAGTTTTAATGGTCGGGTCTTGGACTCCTTGGATCAGTATCTACCTCTGATCAAAATCAAACAGAAAATTCACCTTGTCATTGCTCCAATTATTTCTGGGAGGATTAAATGCACCTTTTTACCTATCGACTCAGTCTAGACAGCAAGCAAGCATCAAATCGCCACGAGAACCAGCGAGCTTACTAGACAAGTCGGATATTAATTTAAAACTGCCTGAATGCAATGAGGCTGAAAAGCTGCAATTCACTGCATACTAAGCCAAGGAGCGGCTCAGGGGGGACGTGGCCCGCTTGTTGGGGTCAACATCTCTAAGCCCTGTAAAAAATGTAAGGGGAAAATATCACCCTCCTTTCTTCCTCACACCTTCTACAGCCCTATAACTCCTCTCTGACACTTTAAGATTGAGAGCAGAGGTAACCCCAAAGTCCTACTACAGCTTGTGCTTTTTTTTTTTTTTTTTTTTACCCAGCCAAAACTGGCAGAATAAAATTAGAGGACCTAGCAAGATGTAGAAAACGCCCAGGAGCTGCTGTTTCTGATTTTAATGCTTGCAGGCAAACTTTACTAAATGTGAGCAAGATATAAAGAGGTGATGTGCAGGCTGCAAGTTACACACTTGTGCTAAACTCTTAAAAAATAAATAAATAAAGGATAAAACCCCAAACAGGATAAATGCATGTGTCCAAAAGGATTATATTCCACAGCCAGAGTTCACAGGAATTCTCTGCTTTTGCACAATATTATATTAGCTGCTGTTTATGATTATGCATAAACAGATAAACTTAGACTCCTCCTTTCCGTGGTTCTAACAAAAAGAACAGACTCAAATTTCATGACTTTATATGCTTATGTAGTCAAGGACACATGAGGAGACCTCCTTTTCCTGGTTATATACAATATAAATAAATAAAGGATAATGTGCCGTTTGTGTGTCTTCAAAAGCTTAAGAATCACTTCCCCTTCCATCTCTACATTCCTTCTAGGCCATCATCTTATCTCCAGTCCTTGCTTCACATTAGTTGGTTGTATTGCTGGCTCCCAGGATTCACAGATCCATCTCTCACAGGAGAAACCCAGCTGTGCACAGAGGGTTCATGGCCATGGGTCTGGCCTGTACTTGTAGAAGAACACATGCTCCAATCCAGGGTGAGTTTGAATAATCCAGACCAAAGTTCATCAATCCCAATGGGTTGGGCTTGGGGTCAGGTACAGTCCAGCTCCATGGCCAGCAGGTTTAGAGGTCTCAGCAGATCTGTGCCACATACTGTAGGTGTGGTACAAAACTATGAGTGGGAACTTCAAGTTTACACTTTTGCCTCTCTTTCCAAGAACCAGAATGGATGATGTGGAATAAGTTCAGATTGAAAAATTTGTTTAAACATTACATTTATAGATCAGAAAATGTTTAATTAATACTTTTATTTGTTTGACTTGTTCAATGAAGTGATTTGCCCATTGTCTGACAGAGTCAGAGGAAAATAACTTCTATCAGTGTCAGAGAAGCTGTGGAGCGAGTTCAAAGTTCAGGTCACACCGATCAAAAATGTTCAACAGATTAATTTAATTCACACGCTTGGTATGAAATAGTTTGTGTTCATTTATCAATTGTTCACAAGATTTTTTTTAGATTGTTCTTTTTTCATGTACAGTGCCCCGAGACAACATACAGTATGTTGTGACTTGGCAGGATATAAATAAACTGAATTGAATTGTAGCATAATCTGCTCTGCTATAGCAGGTTAGTGTAACATCATTAAACCACCTCTATTTCTAATTAAGCATTAGCATATTATTAATAATAATAATAATGTTCGTGTTAGTCAAAAATGACATTATCACAAGTTAGATTAGATAATTAGCAATATCCAAAATAAGTCTTGGAATAAGCCCAATCCCAACCCCACAGACACACAGCCCCATGACTTTGTGCATTCACTTTTTAAAGAGAAAAAAAATAATAAATGATAAATCCATCCATCCAGCCATTCATTATCTACCACAACTCCAGAGTTGGATCACTGGGGCAGCAGCTTACGCTGGAAAGATAATGCATCTATTTCCTCTTCAAGCTCTTTTGGCAAGGTTCCAGGCCAGCCGAGAGACGGTCTCTCCTCACCAAGGTGTCCTCCCAGTTTGACATGCCCAGAAAATCTTTCTAGGGAGTCATCCAGAAGCCATCCTTACCAGATGCCTAGAGAAACACAGTTAAAGCAGGTGAACAGGCTGCAGGTGTGAGTGGGTGTGGCAGGACAAACTGAGCAGCAGACAGCTAACTGAGGAGAAGACAATGATGGCACAGAGGAGCACAGGGGAAATCACAGCTAGTATAAGTAGAATCACTGAACATAAACCTAATCACAGTAGAAGCTGGAGGGCATAAATATTAGAGAGGATGATATTCATTTCCTGAAAACATGAATGTTACAATTGAGGCACATTAATTTTCCTTCGAAAAAGAAAGATGTTATTTATGTAATCAGTAATTTCTGACTTCGGTCCTGCACCTACCCGAAAGTATATTATTTTAATTGTGTATATAATTAATCAGACAGTTGCATAGCTTTCTAGATAGGATTTCTAATTTAATTTTGAGTAATAATTCTTCATTAATACAAAGTTAAATGGGGGGAATATGTCCTGTTAAGTATAAAATACTGTTTATAAAAAAATGGTGTACTATGCATCTTAACTCCGAAGCCTTAAGCAATGCTCAAACTTACAGAAAAATTTCATGACTGCAGCTCTTGAATGGGTGTTCTTAACTGCGTTTCGTTCTACATTGCATCCCTGATGTTATGTTGAATGACAAATAAAGCAACTAACTCTAACTCTTTTCCTCGATTTTCAGTGTTTTGTCCAGGTCTGCTCCAAATTTTCATTACATTTTAAACAAAACATCTCCTCTGTTAGATTTTGCTGAATGCTATTCCTGCAATTTTAAAGGTGACCTATTATAGGGGTCCTAAAACAAGTTAGATTACATCTGTGGACTATAGAAAACATGTTAATTTGATTTAATTTACAAAATGAATCTCAGATAGTAAGATTTGACCCTTTTCAGTTCTGCCCTTTCTGGGCTCATTTCAGAACCTGCTGTTCTTGCTTGGCAACCCCCTCCCAAACTTTTATTTACGTTAGCTCTGCCCTCCCAACATGGCGTTTATGTTAGAACTTCAGAAACAAACAAATGACAAGTATAAGCAGATGCACAATGATACAACAGTAGTAGACAGGCTGCCAGCAGCGCTGCCACCCACATGGCTTGGTAGGGACAGACTGGAGCGTCTGACCGAAGTCAGGTGCCTTGGTGCCGGGGAGGCAAACGCTCGTCCTTCACCGATTCCTGGAGCCGACAAAGACAAACCGAGAGGCAGTCTAGGTCCAAGATTTGCAGCCTGGAGACTTCCGTGTCACCAGCGCTGTGGCGAAACGAATGCTGTGGCGCCGTAGCAGCACAGACCATTGTTTCCCCAGGTGGAAGGGTAAAGGCGAAGCGGCTCACAAATCATGTTTATACAACAGCAATACTAAACACACAACACATCACTTACCACCATCATCTGCGGATTTGTGAGGAAAAAGAGGGACAGAAGTTTCCTTCTGTTTAGTCCTTGGGTAAATCCTGCTGTGTGGTAGTTTCCAAATGAATCCATCGTGAACTTATTTACACAAACTCAACTTTTTTGGCAATATTGCAAGAACATTGCCATCAGAAATAAAAAGAAAATTTAATCAAAATGAAATTAAGCCACTCATCTCTGTTCTCTATTTAAACAGTAGAACTAACGTGGTCGTCCTGTGAAGAAGTGGGCGGAGCCTCCGCTTGGCTTGCCAGGTGAGGGGCTGGGCTCAGGTTTTGGTTGCTAGGTGACTGTGTTTGTGACATCACAATACCATGGTTTGGGAAACAAATGGTTTCCAGATACCAAAAAATATACTTAATCATTGAAAAATAATGGCTGCCAGCAACCAGCATAAAGTGTGTGTATAAGGCAGAATTTCTAACACCCCAATGAGACTTTCTTGGAGGAGCAGATTATTGCCAACAGAGGAAGTATATGTTAATATGATAAATCCACAAGGAGTCGGCCTGTACCACTAGTAGTTGTAAATAAGCAAAAAAGTAAGAATGAATCACTAACTCCCCCTAAAAGTGTCCAAATAGTTGAAAAACACAAAACCAATCAATACATGGCAAGCTAAGTAAATAACTAATTTACATTGTTTAATTGGAGGAACTATTTTGTGGGGCAAATTAATTTTGCTTTAGGTGGGGCTGCCCTTATTGACCAGCCACCACTGCCTAATCAAAAAACACAAAGGAATCCAGATGTTAAACTCAAATTTGACAAGTTGAACAGACCAAATAAGGGTGATGTTTGGCCGGCATCAAGTAGCCCTTAAAAACAATGTATTTGGACGTCCAGTGTTTGAGTCATCTGTGCTAATATTACATGCCGTTTCCCATATTTGCTCATAAAAAAGAAACGATGAGCTAACAAAACTCTGCAACAACACTATTGAGGCGCCCATGCTTATGTCGAGATCAGTATAAATTTGTCATAGAGGTTTCCATCGAACAATTCAACATGATGAAAACAACTCTGCATGCAGTGTACTTTACTCCTTTCATGGTCAAAGTCTAAATAAATAATACCTACAGAGAACACAGCAACCGTATGGCGATGAATGGTAAAACAAAAACAATGTTGAACGCACTCCTGTGAGAAAATGACATCCAATTGTGCGTGCAACAATGAAAAGATGAGTAAAACGTAGCTGTCTTTGTGCCTGGCCCCGGTTAGCGGCTGCTGCTTGTGTTTGATCTCTACGGAAACCTGCTTTTGGCTTCTTTGCACGGCTTTGTCATTCGGGTGCTGAACTGCTCCATTCTAGTTGTTTGTGTTTGTTTGTTTGTTTAACACAGAGCAGCCCTTTCATAGACGTAATTAAATCAAGCTTAATCCACTATTTATGCATTCTGCTCCTGAATTATTTACACATCAGTTTTATGCAATATTGTCTTTTTTTCCCTTTCTTTTTCAAAGACAATTTTGAACTTCTGTGCAGGCTTGTTATTGAGAACAACTTCCCTCAAGATTGTTTCTTTTATTAATTATGCCCCCCTTTATGCAATAATACACAACACAGTTGTATACGATCAACGCTAGCATTTTAAAAAATGTGTTCATTTAGTTTTGCTTAAGTGAGTATGAATTTGCTTAATGCAACCAAACTGTGTAATAAGAGTAATTAGAGCCTCTAGAGAGTACATGGGCTTATTTCTTAACATCTAAATATTTGTGTATGCTTTTACACAAGCAAGCGCACGAAGAAAATCATTTTAGATTTTACAGACACTGAACCATTAATCTCCTTAATCTTCTTAGTCTGGTAAAAAGTTTTGAGGAAGCTGGCGGTTCGATGTTTTAACTCAATGACCTGCTTGTTGGGAAAAGTAGACGGCAGGATTTCCTGGATTATTAAAAAAGAGTGAAAAATAAGAAAATATATATGTTTTATTATGTTTTACACATAAAAGGGAACTATTTAATATGCCTGAGGTAATGTTAAAATCATGCTCTGCTCCATCGGCACATTTTTTTTTCACAAAAAAGCTAAATACTATTTAAGGTTTAGGCTGATTTACTGTGTTACACCAAAAGACCATCTGCTCTTAATTAAAAAAGTAAGTGCTAAATGAAGGAAATTGCTAAATGAATTCTATTTTCTATTAATATATTGAGCAATAGCTCTTAATTAACTTTGGTGGAATGAACTTCTGTTTTTTTTTTTAAACAACGCAGGTCATATTTGCCTAACATAAACATGAATTTGCTTTGGTGCTAACTGGTTTTATTAGTGACTAGGTTTATCCTTCTTAAGTGGAAAAGTCAAGATGGACCCGATTATGAAAATGGATTAAAACTGTGACTGATTGAATCTTTTGAATTATTAATAGCCAAATTATATGATCTATAGGAATCATATATGCTTGTGTGGAATAAGTTTCTATTATTTATGAGAGAGGTTTTTAGTTTACAATTATTTATGCTTTATTTACAAAGTATGTAGTGTATATGATGCTCTGTCTCAGTGAACATCTGCTGTAGTCTGACAGATGTTTAGGAGCAGAAATACAAGATGTGATTTTTCTCTTTAGGACAGGATCTGGTTGTTCGCTGTTTGTGTCGTTCAAGGTTCGGCTTTTAGTCACAATTCTGTGTACGCCTGCCTTTTATACCTTAAACCTAAAAATAAAAATTTCACTTGTCTGCCATCAAAACTGAAATCTTGTGCCAATTTGTTGCTGCATGCCTGGCTCTATGTATACCACATAGGACCAGACTCAAGCCAAGGGATCCAGATCTCAGCAGGTAGGTAGAAGAGGGGAGGAAATTACTGGCATTCTTCCCATCAAGAACAAAACACTCCTCCATTTTCTCTCAGACTGTACATGTAAGTACAGATAATATAACTGAGAGGTTTGGTCACATAATGTTGTGCTTCAATAAAATCTGCATTTTACAGATCATCCTGCCTCATTTTGAAAATGTCTGATAAAAAACTGTTGGCTGAAAAGGATATTAAATTCAATTAAAGTTTGTAACTTTTTTTCTTGTTTCTGAGATAAGAAAAGAAAGAAATACGAGATTTAACAGGAAAACAGCCCCAATAAAACAGAAAACACGCAAAAGCAATGCAATAGAGATTTCAAATTCTACATGATAAAACATGATGTCATTTAACAGTGTTTTAAAGAACTATTTTTCTTATAGTTTGGGGTTTTACTCTGGCTGAAAACATTTTCCAAGTTGTGAACAATCAACTTAAATTATTTAAGTTTTAATCTAGGTCAGTTGTGTGAGTATGTTTGTGATCATTTCTGTGCTTTTTTTTCCTTTTACTTTTCAGTGTTTCTTTTTTTCCCCGGTCTGTGTGTTTGTGCCTACCATAGAGTTAAATAACACTAGAGTGAACCCCGCCTATCCCGTCCACTATTGCATCTGTGGTAACATGGAGGAGCAAATATGGTGCCCCTCACAGCTGTCATACCAACAATTTGATTAACAGCAACTGGATCTATGTCACAAGTTTTTGTAATCATTTCACAATAAATTAATAGGATTGTTAATTATGTTAATGTCATTTACCAATCATGTAAAACAGCAGATACTATAAGGAAAAGATATCATTTGTAAGTAATGATGATCCAAACCAATTTCACATACCGGTAACGAGATTAATCATGGGCAAAGTCAGGATGTTGAGTGGGGGGGATCTTTTTTGAGAAAAGTGGATTTTTTATGATTGGGGTTGAGGGCCGCTTAGGGCAATGCCTTGGGTGGGGTGTTAACAGGGGGGCGAAGGTTAATGTTAATCCTGATGTACATGTTTAGCTGGAAAGTCTTTATTTTTGTGTAGTTTAGTATTAAAATGTTTATATATATATTTATATCCAGCCAAAACATTCACTCATTACTACACTTTTTTGATACAGCATTTTTCATTTTTTCTATGCAAACTTTTGTGATCTGTGTTTTCTATTTTCTCTGTATTTTGGTTGTGTTTTAGTATTTCAGATTAGTTTGTCCTCCAGTTCAGTTCTGTTGGGCCACACCTACCTGCACCTGATCTCAGTTTCTCTGCACAGGTGTTGCTATTTTGTATTAATTAGTTGGGCTTTATATTCTCTGGAGTTTTGTTCTTTAGTTCGGCATTTTTTGTGTCATTTGTAGCTCAATTTTTGTTTGCGTTTACGTTCCCACAAGTAAATAAGGTAAATTTATTTTTAAGAAGAGATGAGACTGTGAGAGTGTTTGACTGCACTTTGGGTCAAAAATCTTCACCACCCATGATATAAACAATGAGAGCCAACAGTTTCAAACTGTCCCCCTGAGTTTGATTCTCAGTTATGAGGAGCCAAAATAAGGGGTGGAAAAGAGGGTTAGGCATCACAAAAAAAAAAAAAATCTGGGAAAATGATAATACTCTACATGTGTGTAATGATGAACTTAAAAGCAGATATTTTTGACTTATGGAGTTTTAGACGAAAATTCAACTCTGAAAGACTAATGATCCTCACCTGTTTCATCCGGTCGTGCCATTACTCGCCCAGCCTCATCCAATCAGCATCCAGCAGTCTGAGGATAAAAGCGTCCTCCAATCACTCCAGCTGCTCACCAGCTGAATATCAACCTACCACCTCACCTCCTCCATCCTTCATCTTCTTGCCTCCAGGGCTTTCCTCTTCTCCGACCACCACCACTAGTGTCCGGACCTCAGGAGGGGAGGAAAACTTCTACCCCTTAACCTAAACAGATCATCTGAGCTTTCAGCCTCTCACAGCGCTCTCATCCTCGGCTGGGGTCCGAGTGCCAAACTTGTTGTTCATATCAGTCTTGTCTGTTCAATCAGGTCAATAAATTATTCTAATTTCACTTTGTCTCTTGAGTCTTTCCAGGTTGAATTGGAGAGAGTATTAAATCTTTTTTCAGTCAGATGGTGAGTGAATGCAGGCTTCATGAGATGCAGTCCAAAATCTTGACATGTCCTTCCAATTTTTTTTCTTGTCCCACAAATTAATGTGGGACTGAACTTACTTTCTTTACCTAACTCAACACGTTTCCTTATATCTCCAGCTGAGTTTCCTCTTATAATCCACATCTGCAGTTATCACAACATCAAATTTAGCTTTCATAAAGTGATGTCAGTTAACAACCACATCTTTCTGACTTGTTTCTCTCCAAACAAGTAATGGATCAAGGAGAAAACTGCTCATCTTTAATTTACTACATTAATATTTTGGAATTTTTCAGACATTCTTTACAAAACCAATAAATGCAACATTATTGGGTTGAATTTAAACTTACTGTATTTATTCAAGTACAATACAAAAAAATTAATCCATAAAATCATCCACAAAGTTGGGGGGTAGTATTATACTAGGATCAATATTTTTCCCATGTATTTTAACTGAAATATTAGCCTTATTCACAAAATGCCTGAGTCCGGAAATGAGACCGTACTGCAAAAAGTGTTTGAAGCAAGCTTACCTCTGACACTCCTTCATGCCTCTGAGCGAGGTAGTAACAAACCCAACCAGGTGACATGATGTGGAAAAACATTTTAAAAAGCAGTCCTGCAGCTTAGTAATGATAATGAACTAATGGCATTAATGTGCGATGGGGTCGCTCCTGGAACAACAACAAACACATGTTCGTCTGTAATGGCGGCCGTCTACTGGTGTTCTGAAAATGTTTGTTTCCAAAAAAAAGTTTCCTCACCAGAGGGGGCGCTCACGAGTAGGCATTACCGAAGTACAGTAATCTGTTTTTCCACCAGAAGATGGCCCAAATCTCATGTTTTCAGGCACAGTGGGCAGTTTGTTCGAACCCCCCGAATCCCCCCTGGCTATGTGTATGCAAAACTCACTCCTGCTGTACTATGTAACTCCACGGTACCTACCTCTAGTTTCTGCTGCAGTCCCTACCACTCTCACCTGTTCTTATTTCTCCTTGCCAAGTGTTTGTGATTTACAGTTGTTAGGTGTTTCCTTTGAGTTCTGAGTCAGTCCTGGACTGTGCTTCTCATGAGCCCGCCATGGTTTGTCCTCTGTGTGCCTCTCAGTGTTTCCACAAGTGAAAGTTTGTAGATATGTAGTTTGAGCTGCCCGTCCAGCTATTTATTTAAGGATGTATTCACACCTGACACATTTGGTCCACTTTAAACGGACCAGAGTTTGTTTTCCATGTCAGTCCAGACCTTTTATGCAGTTGTGAATACATTCATGAGAACCCTGATGTTCTGTCCTGCCCTCATCATTTCTGTCTAATGGAAGCAATGATTGTCACCCATGTGGGTTTGATTATAAATTGTAGTCTTTTCTCTCTGTTTGTTTGTTTACTTATTGTTATATAACACAGATTAAGAAGAATTTGTAGGTGTACATTGGCAAGGAGTTGGTAAGTATTCTGATGCTGTATGGTCATTTAAGATTGTTGTTGTTATTAGTATTATTATTATGCATTTGTAGATTTTCTTTTGTTATAACAGATAGATTGTAATCATTTTGTCTGTACAGTAGTATAATTTGTTTATTGACTCTTTGGCACAGTATGTTGAACAGGCACATGCATACCATAACATGGTTTTAATTTTGATATTAGTGCATCTGTAAGTAAAACATTTCATTAAAATGAGATAAGGGGTAGGATTAAATAAGTGTTTACTTCTTCCTACTCCTTTTCTAACGGAAATATAGTGGTAAGCCAAGTATTTGGTTCCTGGTTATGTAGGTTATGCACATGTTTTTTGTCCTACTGATTGCTTTTTTGTTTTGTTTTTTAAAAACCTGTTTGAAATAAATAAATAATAAAATAAAGCACAATGTGAATGGGAATTGCACCAAACATGCAAACAAAAAAAAGTCTGGACCAAATAAGCGGACCAAAGGACTTTCCTGGTGTGAATATACCCTAAATCATTTTTGCTTTTTCCTTTTGAGTTCCTTCTGCCTTGTCTGCAACCTTGGGTTTTGAACAGCAGCCATGACAAGTTGCACTTTGAGCTTTAGGTATTGTGGTGAACTTACACTAGTAGCATAAAGGTCACTGAAATCTACTGGCACAGTCTGGGTAACACCACACAGGACCAAATGTTTAAAAAAAAAAGTCTTAAAATTTGAGTCATGAAATTCAGGTTGAATGGAGGCTACAGATTGCGTGTAAAAACACCAATGAGACATTTTTTTTTGTTTCTCCATATGGCACTGGAAGTCTGCCACTTGGAAACAGACAAGGAAATAATTTGGTGAAGCAGATTCGGATGTTCTGCCTCGAATAAAACTCAAATGACTACTGACCATCTACTGTCATCAATCACCATCGAGCCTCTCTCTGCGCACCTTTACAGCAATCATGGTACATAATGAAACGTGAGTCAGGTCACCTGGAGGGACTCATCTCCTCACATGTGGACAATGAACCAGAGTCCTGTGCCAACATTTCTGGCTAATAGAAACAGTGTAGAGTAAAAACTGACCCATTGATTTGTACGGTCTGGACTAACTGGTCTGAGTCACTATGATGCTGAAATACAGCAGTAAAATAAAGTTGGGGGACACACCTTCTTGTTCCTTTTAAAAGAATTAAATGTCTAAACTCTGCAGCTGTACGTGTGAGGTAGTTAGAGCGGAGCATATAAATATGACCTAATCTTAGCTAAAAAATCCAATCATGGGTGAAATTGCTTTCTATTCATTTCACATCCCCTGCTTCTCTCAAGGTGTAGTGCAGATGTTTACTTTGGTCTTTTACTGATGGATCATTTGCTTCCTGTGATCTTCAGGCATTTTGTTGTGTACATATCAATATTTAACTCATTCAAGAAGTGATGAAAGTAAAAGAGGGTTTTAGTGTTGGTTTTTGTTCAGTTAGTGCTATATTTTCATGAGGCTTGCACTTTTTTTACCTCTATTTTTACATTGTTTTGGGTCAGTTTAATAGACTAAGAGCCGTGTCAGCTTAAATCTGTGAGGAAAAATCACTGCAGTACATTTTTGGTGAAAATATTCGATTGCTATTTTCAATCTTAAAGCAAAGTAGAAGAGGGTTACCTCTGATGGTATTTTTTCGACTTTGATGAATTTCAATGAATTAATTTAGGAAATATTAAGTGCTGAGCATACACTAAACCAAGTGTGTCCAATCAGGGTCCTCAGGGGCCACTGTATGTTTTTGTTGTTTCTTTGATCCAACACACTTGATTAAATGACTGATCTAGTTCTTCAGAATCTCATTAATCAGGTGTGTTGAAACAGAGAAACATGTAAAACATAGAGGATAGTGGCCACGGTGGACCAGGACTGGACACCCCTGTACTAAATATGGCAAAAAAAAGATAAAACAAAGCTGAATATGTCAGGATCTGTGTTTTTGTTCCTTTTTTGGCAGTCTTTTATGTTTATTGTTAAGTTTAGTCTTTTTATTAGTTTTTTTTCCTGTTTTCTGTCATCAGTTCATTTATCTCAGTTTGTTTCCTCTGTTCAACTTCTGCTCCTCAGTTCTGCCACACCCACTCACACCTGGGGTCGGATTTATAAAGCATGCGTACGCGCAAAACGAGCCCAGAAACTTGCGTACGCCACTTTTCACGCAAAGGTTGTGATTTATAAAATCCGAACTTGGCGTGAAAATGTGCGGTCCCTCCCCCAGCTCTGACACATGCGTAGAGAGAGGAATTATAGCTACACTGCGTCATGATCACTGTCAGATATTTAATTTCACTTCATAATCAGACTTAGATTTTAGATCATCTTTATCTTAAGCCTTGTTAACAGTATTATTTATGCTTCTGCTGCTGAGCCATGAGAACTTTTGAAATAAGAAACTCAAATCTTGAATAAAAGTTCACGCATCTCCATCCATCTCCTTCCTCCTCAGACAACCCTGACCTCTGACCCACAGACCCCTCCCCGACAAGAGACATTTCAACAGCATGACAGCAAAAGGTTCGGTTCACAGTTCGGGTACCGGCGCAGGGAGCGCACACCTCGACATTGGTGGCTGTGTTAGAGCCAAAAGGTTTTCTTTTTAAAAACCGTATTTCTCACGCGTGTGGGTGTGTGGAGATGTGTGAGGGGCTGAGGAGCGCAGGCAGGAGGGGGAGGACAGGAGAGAAGAGTGGTGAACTTATTTCTAACTTTATCTGACTTATTTAATTTAATTTATTGTTTTTATCGTCCTGCAGGCTCTGAGAAAAAAATACATTTGAAGCTGAGTTTTAAAAAAATTTGTGAGATTACTCTAAGGGTGTATTCACACCAGGAAAGTCCTTTGGTCCGCTTGTTTGGTCCGGACCAAAAGTGGACTTCATTTTTTTCGTTTGGTGCGGTTTGCATTCACATTGTACTTTTTTGCAAACGAACTATAAGTTGTAAACAAAGCCATG
>JARVJO010000365.1:6970176-6982908 GCA_031762555.1 Cynodonichthys magdalenae | reverse complement strand
CAGGTTGACACCACAAGAAGAATTGGGAGGCAGCGTGTTTTTTGGTATCAAAGCAAACTAATTACAGTCAGTCAGGTGTTTTACAGTAGATCCTGAGCAGATCTGAATGAGAGACTTCATGATTATAAAATATATATCCCTCACCGCAGGACAACTTGTTGAGCTGGGACTTGGTTCTTCACATCAACTATTTCATGAATTAAGTTCTAAGTTCTATCAAACTCATAGTTCCTCTGTGTTTACATTTATTTATGAAAGACGTGTAAAAATGGAAATGTCTCTCAGCCTCATGTGCTGCTGAAGACAGCAGCTGCACACACACATGACTACACAAACACCCACACATTCAGTTTTCTTTTCCACGTGTAAAATACATTTTTACAGTCCATTACTTATTTAGACATCTTTTCTCTCATTCTCCATTTAATTAATAATTTTCCTGCATCTGGAAAGCATTTCTGAGAGAGCAGAATCTAAGGAGAAACACACGTTGGACACATTTGCATCTATTTTACATATTTAAATACAGGCGTGGAGGAGTCTGAGATGCGCTCAGTTCCACGTTCATTGGGATGTATAAAGAAAAGGTGTGCAGAAACATGCGTACGGTTTTATACATCTGAACTATTTTGTGCAGCGCACCTTTCTAAACTTGACTGGAAAAAAAGTTAATTTGCACGGTCTAGTGTATAGCTTTATTCTGGCCCTTACCCTGGCATGTGTCCTTTCGCCATGCAACCATGACGATGCTAAAGGGAAGCAAATATCAATTTTGTAAATAACAAAATTAGCTTAAAGGTAATACTTGAAGAGCTAACAGACATGCTTGTTTGTTTTGCCATAAGTGCACTGATCTCTGACAAGAATATTAAAAAAAAAACATCCATCCATCTATCATCGCTACCCACTTCTTCCTTTGAGGGTCACGGGTGCCTATATCCAGCAGTCACAGGGTCGGCCACAGGGTCGGGGTACACCCTGGACAGGTCGTAAGTCCAGCACTGGGCCACACATGGAGACAAACAACCATTAACACTCTCACCTAGGGACAGTTTAGAGTCACCAATTAACCGTCATGTTTTTGGTGTGTGGGAGGAAGCCGGAGTGCCTGGTGAGAACCACGCATGCATGAAGAGAACATGCAAACTCTACCCAGAAAGTTCTCCAATATATATTATTGCCCTTCAATGCATTGGACAGGCTGAGCTGAGATGGATCACCAGTCGCATCCCTCGAATCGGGGGAAAAGGAGGACAAATTTGTGGTTCACAATTTGAGGAGTCTTTGAATTTGGACAGCCTTTGGCGCAGAGCAGGGATGTAACCGGCTGACAAATTCAGCCTTGGAAGGATGCAGCCCCTGAATTTAGACACAGCCACCACAATCTATCCAGCACTGCCATTTTTGAACTGCAGGGTGACCTAAGGGCTATTCTGGAGCCAGTCTCAAGTAGAAGTCATGCTATATTTATATGGAAAAGCTCTTTGGAACACTGCATTTTCTTGCGTTTGGATCATTTGCCTCCTCCACCAAATCCTCTTACTCCATGGTTTTGAACTTCCTTTTTTTTTTTTTTACAGGCACTCTGCTTTCCCAAACTCTCCATGGTGAGGAGCACACGCAAAATTCTTATATCATCAGGGCGATCTAAACCACTTTTGTGCCTGTTGTCATCTGCACAGCAATCTTAGTAGATGACCCACTCCACACTCATTAAAAGCGCATATGATTTTTATTTTTTAGCTTGCACACCCAATTTAGCACTTGTTATTTCAGATTTTAATAGATCAGGCACTAAATGTTTTATTTCTTCAAACACTGCATTTAAACGTAGGCCTTTGATTAAAGAGTAAGAGTTTGTTGAAAATGTGAAAGTCAGGAATCACATAATGGAAAAAAATCCGGTAAAAAAGTAAGGTGTTCCTATTTCTTGTCATTAACTGATAGATTCTGAAGCTATAACACACACCTGTGTACCACATCACAGAGTGTGCACAGAATAATCTGATTATTGTCCTGTTGTGCCGGAAACAGATCAACTAAATTCTTCTCTATCGACTGAGTTCTTATTTGATAAACACCATATGAATTTGCAGCATCCAGAGTGACAAAGAGATGGTTGGTAGAAAACCTGTTTTTTGAAATGTAATTCTCTCTCCTGATACATTTCCCACTACTGCATAAACTCTGTTTGCCTTTTACATCCTCAAAAGATATTCACCATAAGCAAATCAATTCTGAATGAATTAAGAGTAAAGAGGGCAACGAGCATCCAGGTTCAACAAATTCAATTCACTTAACTAATCGTTTGGAGCATTCACAGTCAGAAAAGGAAAAACACCAACGGTTTTCTCAGTGAAGATGAATCTTTTCTGCCTTCAGTCTGGGGTCTCTTCATGATTCTGCAGTGAGAAGGATTGTTCACAAGTGGAGAGCATTAAGTTTGAAATGTTTACAGGAGTGGATGTTCCAGCAGGTTCACAGCAAGGTCAAAAAAATAACAAGCAACACTGTTAGTCTGAGGCCTCAGTTAGCCTGTTAAAGGCTGAGATTGTACAATTAGTGGAAGAAAATACTGGAAACAAAGTTTTCTCCTTTGCTTTGAGTTAACTGAATGAACAAGACCTGCAAACTGAGGGTTCGTTTGTAATAAAACCTTTGTTTTATGACATTTGATGGTTTTATATTTTTAATTCCCATACAAAAGTAGTTGAAATAGACTTGTTCACACACTGCTTCTGAATCATCACAATGTGTCATGTGTTTTTTCCCCCATCTATCATTAAGATACCAAACTAGATATTGCAGAGTGGTAGCATATGTGACTCCACATGTATGTAAAGCATCAATGCACTGGAACTCAGAAAAAAAAAAAACACACAAATCTGATGCTCCCATGTTGAATAATCTTTGAGTTATAAGCATTTTTTTCATGTCCAGAAACCCCCTTTCAGGTGGAGTGGGGGGGCTCATTTGTGGGCCAATGGACAGCCCTTCATCACAGCTAAACAACAAAAAAATCTGAAGCTCCTATGTTGAATAATCTTTGAGTTACAAGCATTTTTGTATGTCCAGACACCCCCTATTCAGGTGGAGCCCCCTCCTCAAATATGGAGTCTATGGTAAAACCATTGGCTGAAGCAATGTAGGTTGGACACATCTATATTCCTGCCAAATTTCATGTTCATCGGTGCAGCCATTTCCATGCTACAGTTGACCAAAGATCGCTAAAAAATAAATAAACAGTACAAAAACAATATGAACCCTGCTTCGCGTTGTCGAGGAAAAATAACTTATTTCCTAGGTCCCATATTCTTCTCGGGCCAAGAGTCAGTGACCTCTTTTCTCTAACTTAAATGTCACCATGACTTAACTGTTTATCCCCTGTTTTCTTTCAGGCAAGTGTTTTTGATTAGGACAAGATGTTTTAGATGTAATAATTCTTGCTGGATACTCGCATATCATAATTTCCTCGACGCCCAGAGAGGTGTTCATTGTCTGTTTTGATAACATTCTGTATAAATGTAATCTGCTGAGACTGCCTCAGCATACATTTTATGTACCACTGCTCTGTGTGACATGAGGTGTGCCTTGCATATGCAATAAATCCTGATGACCATTTCACAGAGCACGTTTTATTATCGGACTACGTATTTTCTGTCTTGGGTAAATAATATTTTCGAGAGGTCATACTGATAACATCTGATTACAACATGTATTTTCATAATGTAAGAAATGTACAAGTTTAAACTTATACTAACTACTGGACTACTGGAATAGACTGCTTGTATTGAAGTGCTTAAATCGATGATTTTAGATGCAGGCCAATATAATCCAATACTCGTTTTTTGACTAAAATCGGACCAATATCCGATATTGATATTGTTTCAAGACACCCCTACAGGATACAGTATTACAATGGTGGTAGAAACCAAACTACAATGGGTGGAGATAAGAAAAACATTACATGGAGAATCATCTCTCAGCAGCCTTTTAAACTATAGCGCAGGTAAATATAAAATTAATTCAAAAGTTCAATTATTATTATTTCATTCATACACTCAAACTATGTTTCTTTTTTGGATCACATAAAACAAAAAATATAAAAATGTTAGCATGAAGGAATGCATTTCACCAGCTGCAGTGTGTTGATGCTTCATGTAATATTATAAACTTTCACTTGACAAAATGGTGACAAACTGAACAAATGGTATCAAAGAAAAATAAAGTAGAGATTTATTTTTAGCTTGCTATGTGTTTTACTACGTGTTTCTGCAGCTCTTACAGAACAGCGTTGGCGCTGACTCAATGAGCTGTAATTTATGTTTTGTCACATTGTTCATGGTCTCATCTTTGCTCTCTGCTCACCTTGTCTCTCTCAGTATCTGCATATAGCGCACTGGAGGAAAGAATATAATGAGTATCATGAAAAGTCACATCATAACTGGTCAAAACTGTAGGAAGTAGGGGTGTTGAGGGTACTGCAGCCCACCCTGATGGATGTTGGATGACTTACTTGTCCAAATACAAAGTAAGGGGCCACAATATTCATAGAGGGGCCAAGTATTTGTGCAACATCCTTCCACATATCCCTAGTTTTGGTAAGGTATGAACATTTAACTAGTCACATGTTTAACACTTGTAATGTGATGTAAATCCTCTTTGCCAATTTTACATGCATTTTTACTGTACTTAGATAAAATACTGTCGAACACACAGCATGTGAGAAAATCCAGCTGTTTGTCATTTGAAAGTCTTTTTCTGCAGAATTGTTTAAATCTGTAAATTCTGTAAGCTTTATTCATGCTGGACTTTTCTATTTGACTCACTAGCGCCACTTGTGTTTGAACATGTAACTGCGTCAATCATCAATGCTTTCAGGCAAAGGACAGATGAATGACAAAACAGGGGTACTTCAGGGGGCCAATCAGATTTCAGCTGCGACCAATGCCCCTGTGGCCACGCCCCTAGAACTGCCCCTGACCAGAACACATCCACAGAACCCTGTAACTGAAACACATTCGCACGGCCCTGTAACTGGTGTTTCTGTAACATGATCACGTACTGACTGGCCCTGATTCGTTTATGTAAGGTGATTATTTAAAGTTCACTTATCTGAGACTTGGAGCAGAGCTGCTGCTCCTCTACATTGAGAGGAGCCAGTTGAGGTGGTTCTGGTGAGTGGTAAGGCTGTGTTTTGGGCTTTAGGGATGTTTTTCAGGCATGTCTGACAGAGAGGAGACCCCAGGGAAGACCCAGGACACAATGGAGAGACGCAGCTGGTCAGGGAACACCTCGGAGTCCTCCCAGAAGAGCAGGAAGAGGTGGCTGTGGAAATACCTGCTCAAGCTGCTGCCCAATGACCCGTCTCAACAAGGGATAGACTGATGCTTATTTTCTAACTGCTTTGGTCACGATGACAGAAAACAAGACAATGATTTAACTGTTAATGTGCTATTATCAAAATATAATTTTTCAGCCACTGTGTGGAAAGATTGCATATACTGTACGTAGCATTTGTGAGAAGGGTTGGGCAATAAAACAATATACTGTATATCGTAATAGACACACAATCAATATCAGCATAAAATATGTTTGATAGACTGATGAAAACTTCACTGAATGAATCAGAACCACATGGGATGTAGGCAGAAGAAAGGCTTTATTTGCTTGACCTCTCACAGCCCGCTAAGCAAGGTTGGTGGCATCAATTAACTCACTCACTCTTTGGTAAGCTAGCAATACATACTCACGTATTGCCACCTTGCCTCATAACTGCTTAAAAATAAAGTAATGAATGACATGAAGTTTGGTATTAACTTTTTTGTACTTATTTCAAATAGATGACAAAAAATTAATCATTAATTATCAATATTGACTGATATGACCTAACCCTAACACATTATTTAGCTATATCACCCAGCCCTATTGATGCCATTATAATCATCAAATGAAAAAGGGCAAAAGAGAAACGACTTGGTTCAAATCAAGTTCCTGCAGAACAACCGTATTAAAGAGATAGATATCACAACTTCCATTTCTGGTGACATTTTCACTATTTTACTGGTTTTTATATTATCTATCCAACCATTTCCAAATATATTTTTAATACCTGCTTGATTTTATTCAGGGTCACAGGGAGCTTATATCTGTCTCCAGTGATCAGTAGTCACCAGTCCATCACAGAGCCTACGCAGCGAGAAACACGACAACACAACCAAACAACAATTCACCCTTGCACCGAAGGTCAACATTAGCATTGCAAATTCACCTAACATACATGTTCATGGGAGGTGGGAGGAACCCACACACACACAAAGAAAACATGCAAACTCCACGCAGAGAAGCCTAGATCCCAGATGTGGATCCAGGACATTCTTGCTGTTGAAGTGGCAGCTCTAACCACTGCTCCGCTCTGCAGCTCCTCTATGTTTGCGATTCAATGGAATCCCACGACTGTTCATAATTTGACAGCACCAACCTGTAATTTACATCTGTCAAGAACTTCTGAGTCACAAAAGTTCTGAAGCGTTAAGAATTTTACTCACAGCAAACGCATTCCAGCTTGATGAATTTGTTTTTCTTGAGGTTTTTGTTTTCCTCACGTTATATAAAGCTTTCCATTTGTTCTGCGGTGGTCAAACTTGTTGCATTTAAATGTAACTAATTATACGTCATGTCTTTTCGCGAGACAGTAAACAGAAGGGGAACTTGTCAGCCTGTGTCACCTTTGCAGAGGAGCACCTTTTCTTCAAAACCTGAGACCCACTTTTGTGAAATGTGTTTAATAATTCAACGTGGCCTTAAAGCATTTCACTTCAAGTGCCCAGATGGTATTTTTATTAGGCAGATGCTCCTTACTTGAAAGAGCTGCTTACTTTCAGAAAGTGTCAGTGCACCTTTGATCCATGCTTCTTTTAATTCAGCAAAACAACAATTTCATGGATACTAAATGGGGTTTATAGGAGCAGAAAAGGAAGAGGTAATTTTTTTTATTTTATAAAAATTACAAAGAAACAAAATCTTAAAGCCAATATATCTGACTGCTGACAGGAGGCAATGTTCAGCTCTGGTCAACTTTATGATTTATGTGTTTCTCCTTTTATTAGGTTCAAAGTAAGTACAGCAAATATGAGAATTACAGTGAAAGTCTTTAGGACATGCTGCTCATCACTCTCTGTCATTTTCTTTCTGGGAGCCTTTTCTACTTCTGAAATCATCTTCCTGTCAACAGCTGGTCCCATGTGAGAAAATGTGACATTATTTATTAAGAGTCATTGTTTATTGTACTGGGAGTGAGTTTAAAGCCTTGTCATACAGTGGCTCTGCCAAGTGTTCCAGGGTACAATAAAAGCAAAAGCACAATGCCCGGAAGAGAGATGAGAGCAGTTTTTTTCCCACATTTCTGACCTTAAAAAAATCCCACCCTGTGGACAGAAACACCCACTGAGCTGTATTTTTTTTTAGATAGAAGTATTTCTTAATTATCACCCTTGAGCTGTTTGTTCTGAGGACACTGTTAAAAGAGAAAAAAATGTACAGAAAAGTTGTTTTTATTCTTTTGAGTACTGGCGGAGCTGGTTATGAACATAGAGCAGTAAAGTGGAAGACAGCGACAGGGGCAGGCTGGTGATTGACACAGCGTTACCGTCGTATTCCTTTTGATGGGATTAAATTGTCATGACCTCTCAGATATGGAAATTGAGGCACTGATCTGAGACTTTGAAAATGTCAACATTATTAAATTGTTGGACCGGTCAAAGCGGTTAAATGCACAGTGTAAACTTCTCCCATTCAGTTTATAAATACAATTAAACCCTTTAACATTACTGGAAATAAGTTAAGACATCGAAAACAGGAAGAAGCAAAACACAGTGTACAGTCTGTAACATGACAAAATCTATATTGCATTAACTACAGTAGGCATTATCTTATGTGAATAGTGTGAATGATATTTTGAAGATGAGGTTCTGTGTAAACAAATTAAACCTTGTAGAATGAGTTCATTTTGGTAAAAAGACTGATTTATCCATACATTTGCTTTACCTGCTTTTTTGTGAAAGGTAACAGAGAAGCTGGTGTTTATCTCCAGATGGGGTACATCCGGTCACCAGCCCATCACAGCTCCACACGGACAAATGAGACAAAAAAACATTTACTCTCCCCAGCCATGTTTCCATCAACATTTTTTATGCACATTTTGAAGTATTGGATTAGAAAAGGTGGACGGAAATGGCAAAATTTGCAAAAACTTCCTTACTTTTGCAAAAACGTTTTTACGCTCACTTGATGTGGTTTTTGCATTTTCCAAAAAAGAATAAATACATAAAAGGGGGGATGGAAACATATTTGCAGAATAAGTTCTGAAGTAGTGAAAATTTACATTGATCAGCTGTTCCTGCTGTACCATAATTGTACCTGCTGCAGCTGGTCCCTACTCCCACTGTCAGACTCTTCTCCGATATTCCCGTAATGTTGCATTTCTTTTTCTACGTCTCCAGACAGCATGTAACATCGCCAAAACAGAATATGACAGAATAATTACAACTGTGCCAATAGTAGCAATATGTTTCTGATAACTTCTCACTATTGTCCTGAGATGTGATTCCTGAGTTTGCAACTTTACTTCCTGTTTGCTACAGCCATGCGTAACGTCAATGTCTGACGTAATAACACTTTGCGTAGCCTGGTTGATTTGATCCAAGCCACCTGATAGAAACTCGTCTGATGTACATTTCTTCATTTTATAAGTTAGCACAAAAATTGCATTAAAATTGGATGGAAACACAGCTAGTCACATCTAAGGACAATATAGAGTTACCAATTTGCCTATCATGCATGCTTTTGGTCTGAGGGAGGAAACTGGAGTGCCTGGAGAAAACCCACACATGCACGGAGAGAACATGCAGAATGACTCTCCTAACCCTGCCACAGCTGACCCCAAGTCTTACCAAGTGTAGTGGTCTGCACTGGCAGATTCTTTTGCTCAATTTGAGAAGATTCAGACTATAATTTAGTATTATTTTACTTATTTTTAGATGGCTAATTTTTGCAGTGCAACAGCTCTACCAACTGATGCTGTGACTCCATAACATACAGTGCAAAATTTAAAATATACTGTGTTTATAGAACAGCAGTTTAATGAACAAAATCGACTTTTTGGTGAGGGCTAGGACCAAAGTTTTCATTGTGTATATTTCATTTTGAAAGTTCTTAGTTTCCATTTTTGTTCAGTGTGTTTTTGTTTTTCGTATTATGCCTGTTTAATTCATTTAATTGTGTTGTTTATCTAATCAGTCTGTTTTGGGTTTAGTAAATTTAGTATTTGTCTATTTATGCTCTGTGCTCCCTCTGCTAGTGAGTCTGGCATTAACTGTCCTCCATTTTTTGCAATCAGTACATTGATGATTTCTGTATCCTGTTCCGATTGTTTCCAGTCACTTGTTCCGGGTTTGAGTTCATTTTTTTTTTAGAGTTTTCTAGTGTTGCTGCTATGCCAGCCACTTTTTCTTGTTGTTTGTCTATAACAAAGTTTAAAGATTAATTTGAGCTCCTCGCCTCTGTCTGCACTTTAGGACCAACTGCAAAATTCCCCAAACTTGACAGAAGTGGATGAATTATTGCCTGTTGGTGTTTTTAGAGGGACCAGTGGTGCCGGCAGCTTCGCCTCTGTTACTATCCCTCAGGCCAGCTGTGGCTACATTGTAGCTTACCACCATCAGTGTCACTGCATGGAAAGTGAGATTTTCGGCAGTTATTGGCACGGAAAATTGCCGTGAAACTTGAAATTCAGGGCTGTTAACAGGAATTTTTTGTAAGAACAGAAAACTGTCGAAAACAGACGGGTATTGATGTGGACTTTGCCCCCCTCTCCTCAGGTCTAGGTGAGGCTTCCACATGTAAAGACAGTTGCTGTGAGGGATACAAATGCAAATCAAGCAGGCCTACTCCCCACTGACTTGTTGACTCCTCTCCTAACTTCATGCTTAGAATTTAACAATGATTTGTTGATGCAAAAGTCTTCTAAAGTAAAGTAATATTTTTTTTTTATAAAGAGATTGACATTCTTTGTAATCTTAAGCCTTTTTTCATTAAAATATGCGAGGAAACATTCACAACAAATTAGGGATGTAAAAATTATTCAAGAATCACGTCATAAATGATTATAACAGCTTAAAATGTGAATCTATTCAATCAAAAAGTTTATGTTTATGGTAATCTAATAAAATTGCTCTGTGTGATTTTTAACTGTTTTAAGTGATAGTACTTGAAGTTGTTTTGAAAAAAATACTTTATATTTTGAAACGATGGAGAGTAGGGGTGCACCAAAAAATCGTTTCACATCAGAATCGTGATTCTCATTTACAAAGATTCAGAATCGATTTAAAATGTCCCAAAATCGATTTTTAAATAAAAAAAATTAAGCAAATCCAATGGCAGTCAGCCTCCATTTTGTAACTGTGGGACGTCCTGACGTGACCACGCAGCTGCTTCTGGAACGTATGCATGTGCAGAAAGCACCAAAACAAAGAGGAAACTACAAAACTGGAGGATAGAGATATTCAATTGGCCCTGTCTTCATTTAATGCAAAAGATTTGGGCTCATTTTGGTTTTTAATGAATGAGTCTGAGTTTGACACAAGCTTCACTGTGTGCAAGGTTTGCAAAATGAAGATGAACCTTTTTGGGAACATAACAAATGGGCTCACAATATTAGTTTTGAATGAAAAATTGATTTAGAATCAAATCGTGGCCCCAAAAATCAGAATCAAATTGAATCGTGAGACAGTAAAGGATTCCCACCCCTAATTGGAGAGGTCCATGCACCAGGAGAACATGAGATGGCAGATGGAGGTGAGATGGAGGACAGAGGATCAAGAAGAGATGACAGTAACCAAATAAGAAGATGATCATGAGATGAAGAACCAGGAAGCAGTATATTGTGACGTCAGCTCTTTCACAACAATCATTGATCCTTCCTTTGAGATTCCTCCAATTTATAACACAGATCCATGAGTTCTTATGAATATTTCAAACAATGTGTACCAGATGAGAATCAGTGATAACATGAAAATAGCCAGTAAACAATTGTTCAGTATCAGTTATTGTATAATCAGTTGATAATTGGTTAGCTTACTATTATTTAATAAAATGTCTATGCATTTATAAGTTCCATTTTAGATTACTGAAGGCAAAAGGAATTGCTTGAAGTTTTATTATCCACAACTATACATGTTAAGATCATACCTAATTAGAAATTGTGTGAATTTTTATATTAAAAACATGTCGTATTTAATCCTAAGATTTCATGACATTTTACTCTCATTTTGTCACAGTGTCTATTGTAATGGACATGAAAACACCAATAAAACAATAGGAGTAAAAAGTTGCAGATTTTTTTATTATTGGCTTTTACTAAGCATCGAGCAGCAAGAGTTCAGATTTATCAACTCGAGCGGTGGCTGCTTTGGACGCACCGCACCCACAAAAAAATGCACCAGATGTGCTGCTCAGCTTCTAGACACTCCTAGAGTAAAGCAAAGCAAAGCAAAAGGTGGCTACTTTGAAGAACCTGGAATATAAGACATATTTTCAGTTGTTTCACACTTTTTTGTTAAGTATATAATTCTACGTGTTAATTCATAGTTTTGATGCCTTCAGTGTGAATCTACAATTTTCATAATCATGAAAATAAAGAAAACTCTGAGTGAGGTGTGTCCAAATTTTTTGGTTTGTACTGTATATATAAATATAATTTTTACTTTATTTTGTTACATTTAAAACCTAAAATTGATACGTTTACTTCTTTACTTTAAATTTTAACACCTAGTTACTAGTATTAAATATACTCAACCAAGTCATGTAGGCCTACCCTGGTTCCACTAAACATAATAGAGTAAATTTGAGGCAATATACATATTTTCTTTTCAAGAAATTGCTCAATTTATTTAACTTGGTTTAGTGGAACCAGTTTGGTAAAATAAATTTAACTATTTATTTGTTAGAGCATGGAAAATACTTTTACTTTCACTTTCCCAATTTTTGCGAAGTTCTCTCATCAGTGAAATGTATTTTTACCCGTCATGTTCTGTTAAGTTATTTTTACTTTTACTTACTTTTTTCCAAGTATTGACCTGTAGTTGTAATACTAATATATTGAAATGTTTTAGTACTACATTCAACAGAAAACATATTACACTCATGTAATTCATTCACAATGAACATAAAATGTTTATTAAAATAGGAAGACGTTCAAGAGACTTACTAAAATTTAAAACATAGACACCCACACAGAATATAAAGGTAACAACTGGAACTTTGATCCAACCCAGTTTGGCCTTACATGAAAATTTCTTTCACTAAATATGAGCCTAAATCAGAACTAAACTTTTTAAATGGATGTCATTTTACCAGATTGAAAAGCAGGAATAAACCAGATCTAAACTGGTCTAAACCAGATCTGAACCAGATCTAAACTGGTCTGAACCAGGACTAAAGAGAGAGGCACTAGGATTTCACTTTGACCTTGTTAGCATTGTGAGCTAGTGATGGAAACATACAATTCATTTCAGAGACGTCTGCCTGCATTTAATAAACCAACAACCACCAAACAAATCTGATTAAATGTAACACGACTGATTTGTTTTATTATTAAATCAAATATTCTTGTGTCCAGTCCTCTGAAGTACATATATTACAGTTTTTCCTGGTCCTCCTTTCTCTTGCCCAGGC
>JARVJO010000365.1:6956491-6970076 GCA_031762555.1 Cynodonichthys magdalenae | reverse complement strand
CTGTAAACACAAACCAGCAGTTAGTGTTTAACAAACCACCCTGCTTGTAAATCAGGTGCAGCTTCAGTTAAGTTAAAAACAACTGACTGACTGTAAATATTATCTTTAAATACTCTTTAGGAATCTATCCAATTTGGTTATATTGAAATGTTACTTTTTTGTTATTTGTTAATAGTTCTTTGATTACTAAATACCTGGTCTTGTACTTCTAGCTCACTGCATTTTCCTTTCACACAATGCCTTTTGTTTTCAAGAAAAATTGGGTAATTTCATCATAACATTTAATAGTAATGAAAAGAAATTACCACATAAGTGACCCTTCCCTTCATAAATGTACAATCAGACAAATCATTGCTGCCCTCATTTCGGCATTGGTGACAAAAGCCCTGAATTTGGCGGAAAAATACATTTAATTGTCTACCTATATATGAGCTATTAAGGTATTCATTTCTTTCCAGCTTTGGAAATCTCATTCAAATACTGTTTTATGTTTCCTCTTTCATCACTTAAAAAAAACCTCTTTACAACTATTTTAATTGTAGTTTATTGTTTCATGTTTTTCTAACTTCAATAGAACCTCAACACAGTTATTATTGTAGTTTATCTTAAAACTATTTATTACTATATATTAACACTTATCATTTTATGTTCTTTTTTTAAAGAAGGGGGGAAAATAAGGTTATCTATTTTAGGCTGCCTTTAATTAATAATTTTGGTTCATATTTGTATGTAAAACTAGTTTTGTTTTTTAATTAAAATAATAAATTCATAAAATGAAACAAAACAAAAAAATTACACAAAACTACTATTAGTTGTATATTAGTATAGCTCCCATGTGGAGTATTAGCATTACATTTTTAAATATTAAAAATAACCTCATTACAATAGTTTTTTTTTCTTGTAGTTTATTAGTGTTTTTTTTTTTTAAACCTGAACAATTATTGTAGATTATAGTTTTATCTGCTCTGCTTTAAAATGAGGCAGATATTTTATTTCTTTACCTTCAGCAGACTTTTATTTCATTTAGAATTTGTTGTTTTAGTAAGTTTATATTATAACTTGTTTTGTTTTTAAGTTAAATGAATAACTAAAAAAAATGAGGTTGCATGTATTACTGCATTTATAGAAAACAAATATACATCATATAAGAAGTTCAGACATAAACCACAAAGTATTTACTGTTGTGTTTTATTAATTTCAATATAAGCTAAGTTTGTTATGAATGACAGCCTTGAATGTGCTCTTGTTCAACTTGTGATTAACATGGGGTTTAAAGGCAGCCATTTCCTGCAAACAAAAGGGAGACATAAATCAACTAAGGACATAATAAAAATGTGAAAAGTGTCCGGCTCTGTATATTTGTTGGTGACTCTTACAAGAGCTGTGTGGGTCAGTCCTGTAGAGGAGATAACTACTCCGTGGGCTGCAACGGCACTGCTCCCTCTTCGGTTACCACCTTCAAGGGTGTAACCAGGAAGAGACTAAAGAGGTTATAATGTTGAAGTTTTTAGTAGTGGGGAGTTTTGCAGAGTCTCTGTTTAGATCCAGTCTGGACAGACTGGGCTGCTTTATTTGGGTTTAGCCCAAGGTCACTGAGGTCTGTGGCGTGTACTGCTGAAATTGATTGCAGTCAGAGACAAGAATAAAGTTGCTGAGAGTAAATCCAGTGGATTCCTGCATTTATTCAGACATACCATTTTGAACGTCGCATTTTTTGTTCTACAGTTCGTTCCCATTCTCGGAACACTGAGAAGGGGTTCTTCAGGTCCCCCCAGTGCAGATCTGCCCATCTTTCTCTACAACCTCTGAGTGGATTTCCAGCAGAAACATTCTCCACTGGCCAGACCAGATCCCAAATGCATCCTCAACCACCAGACCCTCCTGTGAGACACAATAATTGAAGACACACTGCTCGCTGGTAAGACCTCTTCGTCCAGGGAAGAGCCGCATCAATTTTCTGTGCAATGGGAATGCCTCATCTGCCACAATGACGGGGGCTGGGGTCCTCTAAAGCACTTTGTATCGCCTTGCTGCTGAAAAGTGCTATGTAAATAAATTTTACCTTACCTCTGCTCAGCGCCAGGGAGGTGCAGGTCAGGAGGCAGATTGAGTGTGCCATCACACAGAGCCTGACCAAAGATGGAGTTGGCCAAGATCCCACTTTCACTGGTTATGCCGTATCCCCCAACATTGATGACCCGGAATCTGTATTTGACATCAACAAATTCTAGAAGGACCAATGAGTGGCCTCCTTTGTAATTAAAAGGGAGCCAGAGTTTGGAGGTGCTTTTAACTTGATATGTTTCCCATCCAAAGCACTGCGGCACAGAGGAAAGTTCCACTGGTTTTCAAACTCCTGTGCAATGGACCTCTACTCATCCTCTCCAGGCATGGCCATAAAATCATTCACTAAGCAGTCCCAGATAGTAGTCACCACATCTGGGATGATGGTGGAGACAGTGGAAATACCCACACCAAAGTTGCTTGCAATCGACCTGTACGAGTCGCCGGTTGAAAGAAACCTGCATAGAAAAGTGTCATTAAATTAACTAATAGAATATTTAACAAAAATTGTGTGTATGTACACAATAAATACATATACATAAATGTGTGTGTGTGTGTGTAATAATATGGGCACGTTTTTGCTACATTGTAGGAACCATTTGTGGGGGGACCAAATGTGCATCATGGGGACCAATGCCTGGTCCCCATGGGTACGAATGCAAATTACAGGTGGGGGGTTAGGTTTAGGACCAAGGTGTGAATTGAGTTTATGTTAGTTTTAGGGTCAGGCAGGTACCTGTGAGGTTAATTTTAGGGTAAATGGTCAGGGTTAGGATATAAAATTACCAAAAACTGAATGGAAGTCAATCTACAGTCCCCATGGGGATTTAAAAACAAACGTGTGTACGTACATATATGTGTGTGTACATGTATTTGACTGAGCTACTGATTTCACTTAACATTTCATTTACAACGTATATTCATGTTTGACACATGCACTTCTGATAGGTATCTTAATGATACACCTTAAATAAATAGAACCAAAGACAAAGGAATAAGTTTTCAGACAACTCTTTTGCAAAAGGAGAGGTCGAGAGCGCCCAGCTTGTTAGAACTGAGTCCTCACGAGCTCTGAACATCAGCTCAAAGTGTCTTTTTTTATTAGTGAAAAAGGGAGTGAGTGGAACAAACAGGAATTTTATTATTGCATTGCTCAGCAGTGAGTCAGGAAAACATTTTCAGGGAGTAAGACACAGGTAAGCATAAAAAGCAGGAATTTGGATTAATTAAAATAACATCAAAGTGAAACATAAAATATGTTAGGCTGACAATCTAAAAACTCTAACAACTTCACATTTTACTTCAGTAGATCTGTTTTGTTTTGCTTCACTGAAAAGAAAAAGTACAACTGTTTATTGCTACCACTGGTAGGTTACATTTTCTCTGTATCACTGTAGTCTGAAATGACCAACAGATGGACAGGCGTTCTTCTGCAGAAATTGCACACCTGTTGGTGTCCTGGTAGGTGATGCAGGCTCCAACACAGGACAGCAGGTCGTCATACTGAAAGCGATGCTCGTCAGCGCGGAGCTCCTGGATTAGATGGTGAAACTCACCAAACTCCAAACGCCTCTGAGTTGAATCCAGACACGGCGCTGAGCTGCTTTGCTGAGTAGATACACCAAAGCAACTCTCTCGATTTCATCTGCCATTACTAAGACCATAAACAACAAAAACAGACCAGAAAAGAACAAAGAAGCTCCTCCCATCGCACATCTTCAGACGTGTGTCTAGTGTCGTTCTGGTCTGAATGTAGCCTGTTGGGTGCATTTTAGACTCTCAAAATGCGTCCGGTGTGCACGCAGCCTATAATTAGTAAGATTCACAGCAGTTTACAGGGACAAAAATCCCACTTTTCAGGCAGTGTGTGTGAATGTGTGTATGAATGGGGGAATTACTGTAAGTGCAAAGCACTTTGGAGTCCTTGAACTTGATAAAGCACTAAATAAGTTCAGGTTATTTATTGTTTTTTAAATTCTAGCTGTAATTAGAAGAATTGTGAAGTACTCCAGAATTATTGCTTGAATAGCTGCTGCTGCCCCTATTTGGCTTTGCAACTAACCATATAATTCTATTTAATGAACAGTTTAATGTGAAAACGATGACAATGTAAATGTTTCAAAAAGTTATGTTAGTAAAAATCTAATTTTTTTTCAGACCTGGTTTGTATTCAGCTGTATTCTACTTTGTTCTTGGCATCCTTGTAGAGAAACCATTAGCGCAATCAGGTCATAATTTAACCTGTTTCTCCAAACTGAGGCAACTCAAGAAGCCATCCAGAACAAGTAAGATATTTACTATTCATAAACTTTCCACAGAAGCTCACTTCAAAACTTCTGAACTTTTTTAAAATGGAATGACTAAATGGGAAAAAAATAAAATTTATAATTTATTTATATTCAAATTAAGTCTGAAAACTAAACTTAAAAAAGGAAAAAGCAATAGAAATCCAAATAACCAGTCAAATTTCTGATACACTGTGCTTTATTTATTTGACCCTTTCATTCACAATCACGAGTCCTATCTGCCAGTCTTTTATGGTGACAGCTTTAATAAAAAGTTAATAACTCTTGCTTTTACTTCTCCCCCGGATCAGGGGCAGAAAGGGGGGAACTGGGGTGTGAAATAGACTCCGCTTTAGCTGATGGACTTATGAAAAGGACTCGGATGGTTGCTTGTCACTCAAACAGCAGTCAGAACCGCCCCTGCTCCATAGTAAAAAAAGAAGGAATGTAAATAGTCGGGAAAGAAAGCATTTTTTCCGACCAACAGAGCCCTGAAGTGGCATCATCTTCTTTTTCAGAAGCAGCTTCATCATGACGGGAGAGTTCTCGCGCCTCGCCACGGGGTGGGAGGGGCCGTAGTGACGCGCCGTCCAATGGGCTGCTTCCTCCGGACGGAGCGCAGCATCTCTCTGGCTCAGCGGCACTTTTGCGCCAGACACAAGTACGGACGTTCTCTTCCTCAGCAAAGTGGAGACAGAAACCACGGGGATTATCTGCCGGAAGAAGGCTAGCTTTTATTATTTTTTTTCTTTTCACCTCCTCCTCCACTACCTCCCTTTTCTTTCCTCTTTATTTATTGTTTTTCTTCTCCTGTTTCTAACCCGCGGAGATGAACGGCGGCTGCGTCCTCCTGGTGTGCACCTTACTTGTGGGCGCATCCTCGGTAAGATGAGTTCATTCCTTCTCGTGTGCTCAGCTCGGCTCCCAGAAGTGCTGCACTGCTGTAGTGCCTTTCCTCCAGCTCCTGCAGGCAGGCGCTGCGCTGCAGGAGGAGCTCTCCAAAGTGACCGTGAACGCCTCACTTTGCCCCTCTCCCGCAACGTGAAGGCTTGCAAAGAGCATCAGTTTTGTTTTGTTGTTGTTTTCTTTCTAGACTGATGGAAAAAGTCAGCACTCTTGAGTGTTATTTGCCACCCTCTCAGCTCCAGATGAACCGCAGTGCATGATTGCAGTGAGCAGGGCTTTGTGGAGGGGCTTTCTCATTAACTTCCTCTGCACACTGACTCTGTGCTTTCTCTGCTTTAGATTCCAGGGATTAAGCTCAGTTAGCTTAATGAGGAAGAATGATTAAATGCATTAAAGTGAGTGGCTTATCTGTTCTTCTGCAAACTTCTTATAGCACAGCTCTGCTGTGCAGGAATATATGGAACAAAGTTAATGTGAATAATCCAGTTGGGGGTGTTTTACTTTTTTGCTTCATGTTTTCCTGTTAAAAAAGAAAAGAAAACAAAGGAGTTTGTTGCGTTCATATTGAGTTGGTATATTGATTCTTAGAAGTCATCTTTAGCCCCAGATGAGGGTTTCCACACTGTCCAATCTCTTATTTAATGAATCAGCTCCAAAGAGATCTGTGAAATCAGCTCAAGACCTCCTGAGTTGCTTAAAAGGCTTGGTCTTTTTTCTTTTTGTTTTGTTTTGTTGACCACAGGGGAGTAGAACAGGCCAGCTCCAGAAGCTTCCTTGTCGACCTGGCTTCTCCCAGAACTTCTACACGGTGATTATCTCCAGGGACGTTCTGCACGGACAGAGCATCCTCAAAGGTAGGTCTGCTGCTGCTGAAGCTCAGTCCTATTTATTGACTGAGATTGTTTTTTTTTTTTTTGTCTTTTCATCTCTGCACTGTTCTGTCCCCTCAATTGTATTGTGCGAGTTAGTGTGTCTGTGTGTGTGTGTGTGCTTATAATACAGCGCAAGAGGCTCCATCACTCCCCAAAAGGTCAGAACGCAATCTAGTTGTGAAGGTGCAGCTCAGGCACAAGAATAGCTACATCTGGTATCGGGAGCTGAATTTGGATGAGATTTTTATTTTTATTTTTTTTTACCCACATTAGAAAAAGAAATGTCTTGTGATATGCTGTGACAGCAGGTGTGCATGCATCCTGCTCAACGGTTTTTGTTTGAAATGAGCTTTCACTGATGAGTGAACATTGAAATTACTGTATGCAGTAAAGAAAAAAAAAAGGAAAAAAGGGGGAAATTACTTTATTTCTTGATTGACTTAGCAATACGCTCTCAGATCAGGCTATTTTAAATAACCTTGTTGCAGCTTGAAATTGTTTCATTTAGAAAGTCTTTTTTTTCCAGCTTCTTTTATTAAAGCATTTAAAGAAAGTTTGGTTCTGTTTTTAATGTTCTCGTTAGCATCGCTCCCTTTTCAGTTTAGCGTTCTGCACCTGCTGTGAGGTTAATCTACAGCTGTGTGAAAAAAAATGATGCTCTTTGGTTGCTGCTGTAACCGTAATGGACACAAATCCTCCCTCTAGCTTCAATCCAGTGTCCCGATATACACAACTGAATGACAAGAAACATGAACAGTCACTGCAGAAAACATCACGTTTTCATGAGGAGAGCTCTAAAACGCTCAAATTGCTCTCAAGATGAGGAGAGAAAAGAGGAGCTTGGAGTTTTGTTGCAACAGTTTGAGCTTTTGACTTTCTACTATGAGATGATTAAAACTGGTTTGTTCATCCAGGAGGGTTCATATTTCTTTCTTCATTTCCCTGCTAAATGCTAGAGTCTCACTCATACTTGTGTACGAGAGCTCAAAAGCAGAGCAGAATAAGGTAAGCTCTCCCCTGACTCTGTGCCTTTTATAGCCAAATATTTGTCTATTGTTCATGAAATGCTGTTGTCTTTTTATTTTTTTTGCCGGAGGGGGAATGGCATTTTCATTCTAACAGCTGTTTGTGGATTTTCCAACTGCAAGCGTAACAATTGAATTATTCTGGAGGTTATTTTGTTATTTAAGAAGCTGACAAGGACGGTGCAGACGGTCAGTGGGGAGGCAGTTTGCCTGGAGCTCAAGGGTTTTTATTCATTCATTCATTTTTTTTTACCTGTTTGGAAATGTTCTTAAAGGCATCTCTACTGAACCAAACATTAGTAACAATGGTGATGATTTATCCCATGTGTGAATGTGTGTGTTGCATATATGTGCTTTGTCAGGGATGCTGCTGCTGCTGCTGCTGCTGCTGCTGCTGCTGCTGCTGCTGCTGCTGCTGCTGCTGCTGCTGCTGCTCGCACATGTGACACGTCCCAGAGCGTTCATTAGATGCTAACTCTTCTATTTGAAAGAATGTCACAGCAGAGCTCAGCTGCATCAATTTGTTTCACCTTATGTGCCGAATCGGTGCAGCTTTCATGCCGTATTACCTTTGCTTCCAGTTTCTCGGACTCTTTGTTTGCTCTTTGTGAAAATCAATCGGAGGTCTGTGCTGTCCTCCCATGCCGGCTTTTCAAAGTGATCTGGGTTCCAGCAGCGTAAGTCCTCCTGCAGTGATTAATGTGCAGCAGGTAGACTTATTGGAGGTCCGTTTTCTATACAGTCGCGCACAAAGCCAGAGGAAAAGTCTGGCACCCACAATATGGATAACCTAGAACTCTCACTTTGCAAGAAAATGAATGTACCAGAGCTGGATTTGTGGAGGGTTCCGGGATGCTCTGAAGCTGCAGAGTTGCTGGGCGGCTGTTGGCTGAAGCGGTTGCCTCCCCTGAGAGGTGAGGGATGGAGAAAAGAGCAAAAAGCTGCAGCCCAGCAGGTGCAGCAGGAACCAGGCTTGGGTTTTCAGTCACTGAACAATCTGTCTGCTTCCACTCGTTTCATTCAGAGGTGAAGGGGCCAGTTGTTATGTTTCTGTTTGGTTGGTGTGTGTGTGGGTTGTCGAGAATCTGCTCTGAAATATTTTTGCTGTCAAATTCATTAACAGCAATCGTAGTTAATTAAAGGTGTTGGAAATGTTGCCCTTGATGCAGGCAGCAGCATATGCCTGGCTGTCACACTGTGTATCCAGCTCTCTTTGTACTATAAGGACCACACGGCTGTTGCATCACACCTTTCCTCAATGCTGACAATTATTCAAGACACACTGGAGCATATTTTTCAATGTGTTACCTCCAAGGACACTGTTGATTTCCATTTATTACATTATGAACTGAAAAGCACATTGCGTTTAACTGTTTACCATGAAGCGTGTGAAAGCAAAACTAGATCAGTTTCTCTGTATTTTGTAGGAAATCAAAGTCTGTGTCTGTGATTACATCAGTTCTGTTGTAGAATGTGCTGTACCTAAACCATAAGTGACTGGTTTGATTAAACTGAAAGAAAAGGAGGAACTGATGCAGCTGAGGCAGAGTAGGCCACAGTAACTGGGGTTATGGAAGGGAGAAACTTTGGAACAAACCCAGGAGTCACATATTCCTATTTATTTTCAATGAGAAGTTGTTTAGTTCTTCCAACCAGAAGTCTATGCTTTTATCCATAGGGGATGAGCTAACACAGAATGTTTTATCAGGATGAAATTAAGTGATTTACGTACGAGACTGCTGATAGTCACCATCTTTCATTTCAGTTGAATGGACAAAGATAAAATAAAAAAAGACAGTTGTTTTGTAGGTGGCTGTAGTAAAGTGTCAGTGGTGTGCTCAGTTTGCCAACCACCTTTTATTGTCCAGAGTGCTTTTTTGGCATACCTGCCAAAGAAGAAAATAAATTTAAATCCTCATCTGTTTTTGCCATTGACGCATGCTTTTTTTATTCCCCAAATTTCATTATTTCCTGTATTTATTTTCATAAAAATATGGTTAAGAAATTATTGCATTATTTGTGTCTTGTTTGAGTTTGCGATGTAGATGACGATGATGCTGATGATGATTATGATGATGATGATGATGATGATGACGGTGATTATTATGATGATGATGATGATAAACTCACTGCACTCTCTTTTTCTGTTTGGTTTATTGATGACTTTTCACTATAAGTCCTGGTGAACAGTGCTCAGCTGCATCTCTGCATTATAGCCAGGTTGTGGCTGAGACAGACCAATCTTTACCTAAAACAGCCACAGTGGTAATATTTGAGCCTTTGGCCTTTGTTTAGCTTTCACTCAGATATGTTGAGATTTTTGTTTAATTCTGGTGTTTAAATTCCCATATAATAAGAATCAGTGTATTTTCAGTCATATTACAAGCATTTAGTTGTGCTGCCACTCACCTAGCATTGTATGAGTGAAAATGAATATGAGCATGCATTGTGAAATGTGTGAATGGGCTGGCATTTAGTCTGTGTCTGTGTGTTGTGTGTGCAAGTGGTAGTGCAGGCAAAGCAGCGTATTTGAAAAGGAAAAAGCAAATTGCGGTGAATTTTAAAAAGTGTTTGTTGCTTCAAATACCCATCTATAAATGAAACATGTCTGAGAGATTTTGTGCTGCAGTGAAAAATCTGTTTTTTTCTGAGTATCTTCAATTTTGTCCCTATTTAAAGTTTTAAGAGTCGCATTGTTTATTTATTATATTTTTCAGTCAGCAGAAGATCCTATATCGTCCATGCTTGTTCCTGTGATTTAAGTGGTCATCTAGTATCTAATAAGTGTCCCATCAATGGCTAAACCAAACAGTAAAATGTGTAAAAAGGTATCATTTGAAAATATAGACTTTGAAATGTAATTAAATGCCTGTGACAGAGGTTAATTAGATCAAAAACAAAATCAAGCCTCAACAAATGCCAGAAAGGATATACATAAAATAAATGTTTTAGTTTCTATATGTTCAGATGATGGCGCTGTTATTTTACTTTATCCTTTTTTCCTCCTTCCACTTTTCTCACTTCTTTCTTGTAAAAGTAAAACTAAAATGACTGCTAAGTAGTGAAAGGTCATTTAATTGTAATGCATCATTCAGCTCCCCCGCTGGTCAGTGTTCCCTGGCATTCTAGGTTAAAAAGGCTGTTCTGGTTTTCTGGTTGACTTGGAAAAACCTATGTTTAATTATCTCACAAATAATTGCCCTGCTACAAAGTTATACAGAATAAATCATCCCGTGCTTTAAATGCTTGTCAGAGAGCAGGGTCGGGGTTGGAGGTGAGGCCTGTGATACGAAGGAAAGCAAACAAGCAGGGCCTTAAGTTGTAGTCCGTGCAGATTCCTGTTGTGGGCAGATAAGCCATGAAAAGAAAAAAAAAATCCCAATGATTGCACATCGCTGTGTAAACCACCAGCGCCCTCCAACAGCTTAGGACAGACACCCAGGAACACAGAAAAGGTGATGTGGCCTCGGCGCTAAAGACATTGATTTGCAGTTCAGACAGGATAGTGTGTCTCTAAGTTGCTGTCAGCGCATATTTGAAAAGACAACAGTGATTAGCATCAGCCTCTGCCCCTTTGCCATTCCTGAGAGACAGAGAACACTGACCCTCTCTGGGATGTATGTGCTTGTGTGAATGCCAATTAGCTTATAATTCAACAAAACATTGCTTTAATGGATTTAATCAAAATAAATATTTTGACAGAATTTGCTTTCTTTTTTGATGACTGACTTATAAAAGCAAAATAGATTAGTACTGAGTGTTGTCTGGCAGCGGACGTCATATCTGTCAAAAAGAAACCAGATGATGTTATGTAGGTTAGTACTGTCATAAACAATTCCAAACTCAAACATTTCATAGCTGCAGAGAACTGGAGGAAAAGAGGTAAAGTACGGTTAGCATGAATGCTAATAATAATGCAAATTTTTTTAAGCACTTTTATTTTTTAAATAGAGTGAAAACTGACAAAATATATTGACCTAGTCTAATGAGAAGAGTGACTGCAGCTGTGACTGACATGGAATGAGAAACGGGTGAGGTGGGCTTTGCAGGATGGAGGAGAGACTAAAAGGACTGAATTTAAAAAAAGACAAAAACAAGTAACTAACTTAGCACAGAGAACTACAGAAAGTCACCATATATAATAGATAGAACAATGAAAACCCACTTATCCTCACAATAACCCACTGTGGTGAAGGCCCCACTCAGACTAGCCATTGTCTTGTCAGTCAGGAGATATCTAAATTCAATTTTTTTAAACTCGGTTCATTCAAACAGCAATCTACAACAGGTAAGATTTTATTTGATGGTAACCTTTCAACTACAGCCCACTTCAAAAGGTCCTAACCATCGCTTTAATGTCTCAGCTCTTTCACTAGGAGTCTGCACTCTTCTTTAAGAAAATTCTTGTTTTTCTTCTTTAGCCCTTTTCTCATTAATCACCGAAGATGAACCTACAGATGAATAAAGTAATCCACAGTTGGATTTTGACCCCCTTTGCTCTCAGTCTTTTGCCTTAAAAGTGAGTGCGTTGAAGGAAAAAAAATACATTGGACTTTATGAGAAAAGATTCATTTAAAGGGGAATCCTTTCTCCACCACGCTGCACTTTTTAGTATGGATTTCCTATTGTTTAATGACATCTCTAAAAGTTACACATACTAAATGACATGTAACATGACCCCAATTAGACTGCAGCAGAAGAATCTGGCAACGAGCCATATCTGCTTTGAAACAGCCAGCTCGGCGCTCGCTGTGCCGTGGAGAACTTCTGACTCCTAACCTACTATCTGAAGTGACAGGGCTTTCATAAGTGCGTCCAGACCCTAGGACTGGGAGCGTGGGGGGGTTTATGTTTCCAGGCATTTGATAAGCGGGATGCCATTTTCCTTCTGACTCATGAACGTCTCTCTTGTCCTCCAGAGAGTTTTTCATCTTAGCAGCCAGGTCTTGCAGTCTGTGGCGAGCTGATAGAATACAGGTACTGAAGATGAGCCACATCATTTCTCTTTATCTCGCCATGCCTTCTTACCAAGCCAAGCTATGCTCCTATATCCCTCAAACTCGCTACAACACCAGATACATGCTGAGCCAATTCCATCAAGGAAGCCACCCAGGATACAGTACATTCCACAGCACAATACTTTTCATCCCGCTTTGTAGTCTTTCTCTCCGTGCAGGTAGGATGTAAAAACGGGGTTTTAAAAGATGGTAAACTGTCAGCTGAAATCTTATTTCCAGGGCTTCCCCCGTGAATTGTATTAGTATTATGATCTATGCTGTGCTCCTCCCTTGTGCTGGCATTAGTTTTGGTCTGATGGTCATTGACTGGACTGTTCTTCATTGCAGCTTGTGTTCCTCTGTGATGCTCTTATGAAAACATGTAGCGCTTCTTGTATTTTCTTGCAAGAGGTAAGTCTGAGTTGGAGACTCTTTCTTCAATTCACTTTAGGCTCTTTCAGGAGACAGTACCGCTAAATGACCAAACAGCACATTCCGTGTTGATACTCCCTCTGATAGTTCAGAGACACAGGTTGAGATGCTCTCTTAACGTGCTCATGTGCACTTTCAGAGTTATTAATTATTGCAGAATTAAAAGGTGTGGAACTCCAGTGAGAAACACTATGTATTAGGTCTGCAATTCTTGACAAAATCGAGGTAAATTATGTCCTGACTTTTGACCATCCAACCACTAACAACGATATTATAAGGCCTCCGATTGCGTCTTCAAGAGCTGGTGGCTATGTGTTGAATCATGGAGTGATTATAAGAAATAGAGAAAAAAAAGAGCAGAAAGAGGACTCTCTGATGGAGTTAGCCAAGAAGAAGTAAGTTCTTGGCAAGGGATTAAGGCATGAGAAAGAGGACTGTTTTGGATGAGGAACCAGACATTTTACTGCTGCATTTCAACAGTTGAGACAAGGGCAGCTTTACTGCTAAATATTTATGGATCAAGTTTAAAGTGGCCTTTCCTGTTTTGCAGAAACTCTTTCCTAATTACAGTTTGACCTTCCTAATAAAGTCTTTCTGAACATCTATTAAAAACGAAAAGCTGCAGGAAGCTGTTTTTGAGGAATACACTCTACCTCGCCCGCCGATGACCTTGTATTTTGCGCATACTATTTGCATTTGTTATTGGAAACATTTTATAATCGACCACCCTCTCTCTCACAATCAATTTGTATTAGCACTTTGCTTCCCCATGCACTTTAACAATCTTTGGCCTTGATTAAGACTCTATTGGCTTTTATGTTGCAGTGCAAAAATGAACCATTTGGAAACTTCAGTTTCACCTTTTAGCTGCGAGTGTAACCCAGCTCATTACAGCCCCCCCCCACACACACACACACACGTTTGTTTCTGAACCCCGGGGGGACCTTCCATTGAATTCCATTCATGTTTTTTAGACTTTATAGCCTTACCCTGACCATATGCCC
>JARVJO010000365.1:6909004-6925948 GCA_031762555.1 Cynodonichthys magdalenae | reverse complement strand
TGTCCTGCGTGAGACACTGTCACGTCTGCCAAACTGGCAGACGTGACTCAAAAGTTTTCGCAAACACTGCTCATTAGACTTTGTTTTCCTCCCTTAAGTGCAAAGAAAGCCCACCCCTTTGCTCTTCTTCAAAATTTTTTTTTGTTGCAGTTGCTCTTTCATTCAGGCCATATGGTTGAGCTCTGTGGCAAGCTGTTCAGCTGAAAATAAATACAAAAGTTTGGTACCCAGAGACATCATTAAGGCTGTGAATAGGGTGGTATAAAGTTTCAATGGCTTTGAATGCAACAAACTTGTTGATTTCTCCATTTCAAATTTTAACAAATTGGCTACCTGTTTTCTGTTTGTGCAACACGGTTATTATTTAATCATAAGAAACTGAATTTGTGATTTGCTGCATAGAACAGTGAGTCTTGCTTTTAAACTGAGCTTTGACTCTTGGAGTAAAAATACAAAACAAGATTAAACAGCATTTCTTAAAGATTTCAGCTGGTAATAATCTTGAATTGACAACCATTGATGGATATTTAATTACTAATAGTAAAATACATACATGATACACACACACAAACACACTAAGCATCCCTAACAGTCACCGAAAATGAGATCTGAATGCAATTTAATATCTGTCATGTCCCCATTAAATTCAGAGTGTTAATTACACCTTATAAAAAGCCTGTCATGTTTAATAATTCCACAAGCAGCAACAATTCAAACTCAATCAGCCGCTCAGATCTAACGTTGAAAAGTGCACTGTCAACCTGTAATTGAATGGCTGTTCAGACGAGACACAAGGCTGCCAGTTCAAACATGTTTATTATTCCCCATCTAGATCTTATATCTGACCTTGGAGCTTTAAAGGCTTTTTTTTTTTCTCCTGGCATCTCAGTCTGAAGGAGGCGGCGAGGGGCCGGCGTGCCAAAGGACAAGTGCTGTGCTGCTTCTGGTTTCGATGCAGATCACGTTGGGCTGTCGTTGTTGGCTGGCGGGCTGCTGAGAAGGGGGCTAATACTCACTGGTCTGACCTGGTTGTTTTTTGTTTTCCTGTAGATCTTTTTTTTTGCTTTGCTTCTTATTCTCTCCTACATACAGCTGTTCATTTCCTGTGGGCAACTTTGTGATTAACAGACACACATTTCCCCGCAGACTTCTCGTACGGTAAAAGAAAAACAGAGGACGACAGAGAGGAAATGTTTCTTTTAAATAAAACAAAATTATCTGCATTGGAAGCGGGAACAAAGAAATCTCATTCTCTCTCTTTTTTAAATAGACATCTCCTCTACTTAATTTAAAAAATACTTAAGCATCTATTTGTTATTGTGGTGACTGGTTATCTTGATCACAGCTTTGGACAATACTTCATTCAATATGTAGGCAGGTTGAGGTTTGGAGGATAGTTTGAGAATCTATTGGAGAATAGACAAAAGACTCTACTAGGTTTGGATTGCAACACAGTTATTAGGTACACATGTGCATTCAAATATAACAGATTTCTTTAAATAATTGTTTCAAAAACTGATTCAAATTTAATTTACGAGCTGTGCAAAAACTCTAGTCATGTTTATGTCATATACTGTACATATTGTAGATCAAATGTTCCAGTCTTATCTTGTCTGGAATTGAAGCCAGCTGGATCTGGTTTACTGGGGATGTCGTGTAGTATATTTGGAACCAGAGTCTGTGCACTAGCAATATGAGGCATTGAGTCCTGCCTACTTCCTCGCACACCGACTTGTCTTTAAAACAGGAAATTACTAATTACAGCTAAATGTGTTAAAATAAACTATTATTTGAACATATTTTCTTATTTAATTTTTTATTTTTTTAATCAAGGGCAAAGTCCCATTCATTTATGTACTGTACCAGCCGACAAGTAATGTCCTGCTCTGGCTTTAATTCCCATTTTTCCAACGGAGATCTGGATGCATACAGTGTATGATTTGTACTTCTTGTAAACTTTTCTCCTGGTTTTATTCCTGTAGCGTAGTGTTACTGTTTCTATGTAGAGACACCTAAATTTAAAAAGGATAAAAAAAGATAATTGTTTACTGATAAAGGTAATTATTAAGACTTTAATTACCAGACCTCCCATAAATAATTGAGCAGAATCAATTAAAACATTGCTTTGATCACCCTCACCCCCAATAGCAGCTGCTGTCAGAAGCAGAAGAGAAGAAGAATGTTGAGTGAAATGAAACCTACAAAAGTTAGAGTTGGGCATTTTGCTGAGACAGCAGGACACACAACAGTAGAATGAGCAAAACCAGAACTGACTTGAAATTGTAGAGATCTGCAAAGATGGCAGAAATATAACACCTGCTTTTAGTTGTGGAAAGCAAAAACACTGGTACGCTGATTAAAAAAAATGATTGTAATGTTGTCCACTTTTAGAGGTAACATTGATTTTGTTGTGTAAAATTATAAAACTTTTGTTTTTTAAATAAATTTGTTACGCCATGTTTTAATGACTAAATAAAACATCTATTTCATTTGTATTCTAAGAAAATAAAACTTGAAGCACATTAAAAAATTAACTCCTCTAAATTTTATGAACTGATAAGACAATATAACAAGCCTTTATAGGCAGACAATTTATTCTCTGATAGTCTCTTCCAAATCAATTTAGTAGCTATATTTTTGAATTCCATCACTAAAAATGTCCAAAATGTTTCAATTATTAATCTTCATTTTCTATCAAGCAGATGTTTGGAGAAGCAGCAGCTTTTGAGCTTTGAGGATTTCATAAAAAACATTCAAATCAATCATTGTTATGCAAAACAGATCAACTTTTCTTTGCTATATTTTCTGACCTTGTTCAGAAGTGGTGGTTCCACATCACTGCGTTCTTAAAAGCAGACTCAGTAGCTCCAAGTGATGGACGAGGAAGGGCAGGGAATAAGCAGAAAAAAAAAAGAATCAGGTGAAGCACTAAGACTGGGGATGACCTGGATGTGACCTGCCTGACACCTTTCTGGCGGCGGCAGAACGGGTCATAGTTTAAATAGCTGTCACGTTGATGTCTGCGGGAGGAAGAGAAGGACTCGTCATGTTAGTTTGGGAAATCAGTGTTTGAACCCTGACAGGAAGCAAAATGTTGCACATAACTTATGCTACTGATTTCTTTTTTGACAGTGTTTGCTGGATGTTACTGATGACGAAAGAGCAGGAATTTTGTAGATTTCAAAAATTGGTCCAGTGACTTGATTACAAAATCACAACATCCGTCTTTGTTTACATGATTTATGCTAAGCTAATATTCTAACTTGATTTGAGTTTTTTTCTTTTTCTTGCTGTCTTATTTTGTTGCCCAGTTCATTAGTACTGCTAAATCCGACTACTACACAACTAAACGTCTCGTGTATTGATTGCAAGTGATGGATTCCCTTGTTATTTTTACTCATGCATTTAATTCAAGCCTTAATTTAGTTGTGTTTTGTGGAGTAGTTCCTGCTACATGTCAACTTTTGTGTTTGTTTTTATGTACCGTAGTTTCTTTAAAAAAATAAAAATACTTGATATAAGAAAAGAGCATCTTTAAAAATTTTGAGTAAAACGATTTGGATACAAGTCGAAACAAAGATGAACAGGACCAAAGCTAAAGCTGAGTGTCACATCTGCAAAATATGAAAAAAAAATTTATATTCTGTGAAATTTAAGGTGTTATATGTACATACAAAGAGAACCTTAGCAGAAATTTTGTGTATATTCATGTCTTTATTTATTCTGAATAGCCTTGCAGAGAATTGAAGCTTAAGTGTGTTGATGACAAATTAGTTCTTCACAGAGTCGAACAATTACTACATGAAGAGGGTGTAAATTTCACTCTGTCTGTTTTTGAAACTTAAGAGATAATAAACAACATATTCTCTGGATCTGACAATGTGTTTGTGTGTGTACTTGTTTCTGCTACAATGTGAGGACCGTCACATGTTTTTTAACCAAGTGGAGACCTTCTCTTGGTTCTCACTTCTTTTTTTAATTCTACTGCGCTCTACTAGTTGGGTTTAGTGTCTTTGGTTAAGGTTAGGGAAAATGTCTGGGTTAGGCATAAATGCAGTTACAAAAATGAATGGAAGTCAATATAAAGTCCTCAGTTTGATAGAAGTACAAGGATGTGTGTGTGTGTGTGTCGAACCTCCTCTCCTACACAAACAAAAGAGATACACAAGGACTCTTGAACAAAATGATGGTCTGCTGCTCTAAAAGCAGAGCTAAATGTGTTCCAACAAGACAATGATCCTTCACATTCAAACAAATCTACTTAAAACGAAATATATATAGTGCTTTGGATTAGTCAAGCAAAAAAGTCTTGACCTAAATTTGAATGTTGTGTAGCGAGATGCTTAGTCATGCAAGAGAGCCTAGAAGATCAGTGAAGAGAAGGGTAAAAATCCCTGGAGGGGAATCCGACAGACTCATCAGTAGCTTGGAGACGTTTACTCGAAGTGATTGATGAAAACTGAGATGGTGCACGCTGTTGGCAGGACTATAGACTGCATCAAAGGCAGCTGTGAGTTCAGGTGAAACACTTTCATGGGTAGCCTAAATTTAATTTTCACAATATTTACTTGTCTCGCAGTGAATTTTTGGGACACTGTTTGGCTTCCAACACAATTTCTTTAATCACAGAAATGGGGAAAAACCTTTTTGTCTGAAGACATGATGCTTCTTCAGATCAATCTCTATACTGGATGTTATTTTACAACATTTTTTGAGGTGTAATCAAAACTAGTGAAAATTTATCCAACAGCCTTTGAGCTAATGTGCACATTTCATAATCCTCACAAGTCAAACTTATGACAGGACTGATACATCCCAACCTAAAAGGAACAGTTCAGAACCTTGAGGGCCTAAAGACAATCATCGTGTAAGTGACCCTTCACATCGAAGTGAGGAATAAGTCACAGGTTGCTTAGTGAGGTAAAGGTAGCTATAGTGCATTGGTTAAGAAATTTGCAATATCGGATTTAGTCAAATTATGATGAATAAACTATCTTACCAGGTAAATCCCATTGAGATCACATCTTTTTCAAGAGTAGCTTGGGTCTGAAGGCAACCTATTGTGTATATTTTTGTGCTGTGGGGGAACCAAAGTACCCGGAGAAAACCCATGCAAGCAGGAGGAGAACAAGCAAACGCAGCACAGAAAGATCCCAGGTCTGAACTGGGAATCGAACCCACAAACTTCTTGCTGTGAGGCATCAGTGTTAACCACTGATCCATCATGCGGCCTAAATTTCAGAAATATAATCCTGAAAAGTCTTTGAAGCTCTTTTCTGAACAGTATCAACAGCTATCAATAATTAAAAGCTCTAAGTTTTTTGCTACATTCACAGCACCCATCTGAACTATTTTCAATACCAGCTTGGAACTCCCAATGTCCAAATACAGTCTGGGATTTCCTTTTTTTTATGACGTCAAAAAATTCTCATTAGAATTCACCAAAAATAGGATGCAGATCAATTTTCAATGAGTTATCTTCATGAGCAAGACAAATCAAACCATATTTCTGAGACCACTCATGATATCAGGATGATTCAGGTATCAAAATGTAGCTTAAAAAAGATTAGGACAATCAAGAACAACGTGGTTAGCTTGATAGTTTCACCTTTTTAAACCAGTTTTTCATTTGATTTATTTATTTAAAAGGACAGTGTGGGTTAATCAATATTTCAAGAATATAAATGTGCCAGAATTATCATAATAGGTTGTTTATTTTATCAGTTGTGCAAAGAAGAATATGTTTTAAAAAGGAAAATAAACTGTAGCACTGGAGTTAATGAAACAAACAAAAAGAGTTGAGAAGCATTTTAAAACAAGCCGACATTTTATCCACTCACTACTCCTGATTCATAGATTTATTAAAATGGTAAATATCAGCTGACTAATCGGCAATATCTCTAGATATTTGTGCTTGTGCTCATGAGCTGCAGTCATTTCATTAGGAATTCTTGGAGAAGACATCTTCAGCAGAGACTGGCTTGATTCTTGAGGTCAGATGTGTGCAAATATTATAATGATGGATAATGTCTGGTCCTGGCAGTATTCAGGAGAATCTGTCTTTGAATATAAGCTTTGAAGACTACACTATGCCACTCAGATAAAGTAGGCTAACCAAGAAACATTCACTAGATATACAATTTATCATCTGGTAACAAAGGTGTTGAAGTTTTTCTCAAATGTTTTGTACTGCAAATTATTATTTTTTGGGGCATTTTTTTGCTGTATTGGACAGAACAATGTTTGACATACACTAGACTCATATTTGTCTTCTTTACTACAACATAAAAGCACAACAGTAACTCTTGTGAATAATCACATACACTGACTGGAACCACTGGCACTAAATCAAATAATTTAATGTAATAAAGTCATTCAGACTAAATTGTTCTCAACTCATGGTTGCCCACCTGAGCATCTTATGCTGTTAGGCTTAGGGTTATAGCAAGACATGGTCCTGGTCAGTGTTTGTACGTCCTACCAACATTAGGTATTGTCTCTCATATGCCAATGTTTTAGACCATTTTCAGTATTTGGTGTGTAATAGTAGCAGTGTGAGAAAAGCAGCAACAATAACAAACAAAGTTTTGGGGTCAAGCACCAGCTTTTCAGTACACTTTCCTTTTCAAACAGTTACAGACCTGTTGTGTGTAACACATTATTTTCAGAGGCAAACCCATTTCTCATGAAGGGTGCGGTTCTACATAAATCATTGATTATTTACCTATAGAAACTCGGCGCCCTGATTCTGCCTGCAGTTTTCTCACGGTGTTTCTAGCTTCAGGCTGAACCCCAGAAAGGCATCAAAGCAGATTCTCATAACCTGAAAAAATGTTTTACAGTACATGTCTGCCGTTTATGTTAGAATACACCTTTTCACTGTTTGGACAGTTAATTTATGGTTGTAGTTAATATTCACTGTATGAGGTTACAATTACCATCCTTACCTTGACTGTGACACTAAAGGTTGTCAGTAGAAGACAATGGACGTAAATTACAGGCTCTGAATAGGTTTGATGCAGGAACAAAGATGCACAATGCTTGTCACAATTATTACACTTACTGTTATTTCTGTGATGTTTTTCATAACATCAAGGAAAACATGCAAATCTGAAGTTCCCCTTAGAACATGTTAACACATTTATTGGGAGTTCAAACTAGAAACCAGATTATTTTATCACTTTTAATTACTGCTAAACTCAGAAATAGCTTTGTAAGTGCTTTTTTTTCTGTCTGCGCACTTCCAAAGTCAAGGTTAACAGGTAATATTAATTATTTTTATGCTTCAAAAAGAAGTGTTTGTTAACCTTAACCATAACAAATTTTGGAAAATACTTTTGTTAATTAAACACATCTTTATTAAAGTATTAAAGGTTGCGTTGCCTTTTTTTATTTTTGTTTTGGTGGCAATTCTTCCCATGTTGAATGAGTTGCTCTTTAAGTCTTACACTAGCACCCTTAGATTTGCAAGAAATGGATGATTTGTTAATAGGCATGGGCTGGTACAATATTCTATCTGTAATATTTAAAGGGGCAATATCATGTAAAATTAACATTTTTGAGTTTTATATCATGTTATAATGTTATCCTCTCATCAAAAACATGTCCAGAGTTTTGCTTTGACTCATTCATGCATGTTTGAGAAATCCTGTGCTTTTCTGAGGCAGCCAGGCAGGAGAGCAAGAATAACCAGTTGGGTCTAAAACCACCTTTTGGTACCATCTCCTCCCCTGGGCTGGGTCTCCTAACCGAGCTTCCTCATCACAGAGCACACCTCCCCACCCCCCGGCCAGCGACTCCTGCAGGCATCAACAACTAGCAAACACCTGGTGAAAACCGTGTCTGCTGAGCTCCAATACTAACCACTTCTCCCTCTAGTCTTTATCAGATTAAAGATACCTTTGAGGAAATGTATTTTCAGATGCCAAGAAAACTACGCCGAGCTTCCGCATCTCCCGCACGCGTGCACCCCCCGCCCGTGACTCCTTTAGTCTATCGGCAGCAATTATAGTAAACTTGACTGCAGGTCTATGTGTTCAGATTTGTAACTTATATTATGATCAGTACTAGGGCTGGGTATCATGGCCACTTCTCCAAATTGATTCGCTTTCGATTCATAAGTTTCTGAATTGATTAATCATGATTCGATTCAATTTCAGTTAGATGTTTACAGTTCGTTGTTTGGTTCGAGCGCCTGAATGAGCCGCTCGTTTGTTTTCGGTACCGTGTAGGAGCGCAAAGCTTTGCAAACAAAAGTCTCCATGATCTCTGTTATATTTAAGTTCTGCTGCGAATAGGCTGATAATATTAGTGATTCCTTAGTTTCTTTTGTTTTGCTCCAGACAACTTGTTATCGAAAGCTAATGTTAGCACTGAACGCCAACTGGATGTAAATATACGGAAAGCCAGGAGTGACAAAATATAGAAACGCACTTCAGACGCATGCACAAGACAACATGGGGAAGAATCGATCTCATGCCCTGTGAATCGATTTCCCCAAATTTAAATTAAATTGATTCAAGATCGATTAAATGCATTTCTTTACCCAGCCCTAATCAGTACGTGTGTCTGTGAGGAAATAATCTTACCAGCTGAAACGTTCTCTCTGTAATCCTCCGATCCTCCGGTTCTTTAGAAAACATGCTTTCCGGTCCGACAATAAGGTTCATATGTGTCCTGAGATGCAATTTTCCAAAACAGTTATTGTATAATGTTGCTTGTTTTTTAAATATTATTACAACAAAATCTGCTCCAGGCTGTAAACAGTCCTGTAGAGAAGCGGCTGTGATGATGCTTAAATGGGCGGGACAGAAGCGGAAGGAGGTTCTCAAAGAGACAAGGTGTTTAGAAATGGATATGATGAGAAGTCAAGTTTAATTTCTATATAAACAACATTTTAATAACAACTAAATGTGACATAGTTACTGTATTATGGTATAGAATTTGAATATATGCCTTTTTAAAGCATTCGATTATTATTTATTTTACAAACACATTTAAAGCTAATGAAACCTCCCATGCTTTGCAGTTAAAAGTCTGGTCTAGTGAAACTGGTCTTGGTTATAGTATTAAATGAGTGAAAAGCTGCTTCTGCTACTATGTTAACAAAGCAGAAAAACTAGAAATACAGCCTACCGGTCACATTGTTCTCCAGACGTCGATAAAAACGCTGTGGGTTTCAGTGAGGATGAGGATGATGCACCAGCAGAAAATAAATGTTAGTTTCTGACACTTGACTGCATTTGCTTGAATTGTGGGCTTTTTTTTTTCTCTCAATTACTGTTCTGCTTCCCTACGTTTCTTCTCCACTTCTTCTTCTTCTTCTAATTCTTCGTCTTTCTTGGTGGTTGGTAAACAACGAATTGGTGCATTATCGCCATCTACTGTTATTGAGCCCAACTACACAACTTTATTTCATTTTTTTTCCTCGCTACCTGCGCCGGCCCAGTGATCACGGGCCCACCGGGAAATGTCCTGGTACTCCCAATGGCCAGTCAGCATCTGGTGTAGACCATAGTAAGTCCTGGCATTTTGATAGTTCTACTCAGCAGAATGTAAATTTTTCTTTTTGTAAATGCTGCTGCACAATTTTCTTGGCCCTTCTTGTTATACAACGACGTTACATGTGTTAAAAAGCTTATTTGTCTTTTCAGTGAAGTCTGATAGCTACTGGGGCCGTGATTGATCGAGATAGATTCCTTGTGGACAGTTAAATCTTCAGAGGGGAGCTGAAAACATGGTCAACAGAGCAGATTATTGAGGCAATCAACCAAAAGCTCTGCGGTCAATTTCAGCGTGGGAAAGTTAATCTGGAGACAAACATTTTTTTTCCCTTCTCTGTGCACTTTCTCTCCTCAAAGCTTCTTTGTGCTTTTGCTTTCTGCCCTTTTTTATTTCCTCCCTTCACCCTCCCCTTTAGTAGCATGTTTAGTGCTGCTGACATGAACAATGGTACCAATGCCTCTGTCTTGCCAGGAGGAGCTCCTCGACAATTCGCACTGATTGTTCTCAAATTGCCCGGCTGGAAGAATCACCGCTTCTGTTTGATGCTTTAAAGTGCCCCTGATTCCACTGGTACAAGTATCTCCAGTATCTCCAGCTTTTACAGATTTTTCTATTTTATCTAGCCCCTCAAACCAAACCTCACCCTGACCATCACCCCCTGTAGGATATTTAGGGTAAGAGAGTGTTGTGCGAGAGCAATGGTGTTTCATTTATTTAAATGAATTCCACACACTTTTGTTTTTCTCAGTCAAGGCTTAGATCAAGTGTGGGCATTACTGGTTCTCGAGGGCTACTATCCTGCCCGTTTGACTTGTTTCTCTGTTCCAGTATGCCTGATTTGAATAAATGGGTGATAACCAAGCTTCAGCAGAACTTGAGGAGGTGATTATATTACTGAATCAGGTGTGTTGGAGCAGGGAAACCAGTCAAACAGGCAGGATAGTGGCCCTCGAGAACCAGGATTGATTAACCCTGGCTTAAGGCCTCCACGTACTCCCTCCAAACTGCCAATATTGTCTCTTATCGTCACAGCTGCATGATGAAAATTGTGTCATTTTGTCTACAGCTTTGAGTCTTCCACCTCTTCTTGTCACGACCCACCAGGAGAACATTTCACCCCCTCCGCATAAGAAATTACTGCGTGATTGGGCAGAAGTTTGTGGCCATGTTTGTTTCTGTTGAAAGTGCTCGAATGCTGCTCAATTCCAGAACCCAAAGCAGACATTTATAAAGACAGTCCATACATCCATCCATCCTCTATGCCCGCTTCTTCCTTTCAGGGTCACGGGGGTCAATGGTGCCCATATGCATCAGTCATTGTGTGGGCGGCAGGGTTCACCCAGGTTGCAAGTCCATCACAGAGCCACACAACCATTCGCTCTCTCACTCACATCTAGGAACAACTTAGAGTTACCAGTTAACCTAACAGTCACGTTTTTGGTCTGTGGGAGGAAGCCGGAGTACCTGGAGAAAACCCACCCATGCACAAAGAGAACATCTGAACTCTATCCAGCTAGGGCCCCGGTCCGGGATTTGATCCGGCAACCTTCTTGCTGAGAGGCATCAGCTCTACCAACAGAGCCACTGTGCCACTTATATTTTAATTTATCTATCATTTATAAAGATAGTCAAACAGCCAAAAACAATTAAAATCTCATGGATGGAGATAAAACAGACGTGCATAGAGGAGTCCATCTGCACAAAACTGTGACACTGAGACTGATTTGGAGACAAAATAATGGGGGCTATCAGAGCTTTGTTTTTTCCCACGTGCAGTGTATACTTCTGTAGGGAGATACCCCATGTAGTGACATATAATGCAGTGGTGTGACTTAGGGACTCTGAAAGGTGTGTGCTCAAATGAATATGAAACAACAGTGTTAACAGGGGTGTCAAACTCCAGTCCTCGAGGGCCACGATCCTGCATGTTTTAGAGATTTTCCTGCTGCATTACACCTGATTCAGTGATTGAATTAACTCTTCAAATTGTGCAGAAGCCTGTCAATTACCTATCCATTGAAATCAGGTGTGTTGGAGCAGGAAAACCTCTAAAACATGCAGGATCGTGGCCCTCAAGGACCGGAGTTTAACACCCCTGCTTTAGATAGTTTAACATGCACAGAGGAGAGAGCGTGGATGTAATGACAAAAGACACTGAATATGGAACTTTTAAGGAGGATCAAATGAGAAAAAAATGTATGAGATTAAATATTCATGGATGGTAGTGTCAATAAAAGTACAGAGGTTTAACATTAGCTAATGTAGCATTCCTTTATACCGGAACGTCATTTTTGAAAGAGTTATAAATATGGCCCTCGTTTGCATAGCCATTAGTATAACTTAGATGAAGACTTTTCCCTTTTCTTTAGACTTTGTTCTCTTTAACTGATAATGTATCATGGCTGATACGAACTATTGATTTTTAAATGATAGAACACCACTCCAAAAATGTCTAGACTATCCCTTGAAGGTGTTTTTCTGAACTGTCTGAGTGTATCTGTCAAACGGGGCTCTTTGTTTACTCATTTTCTGTCTTTAGTGATTACTAAAGCTCAAATAATTTGTATTTAATTGTGAAGTAACATTTTTTCATTGCAGACCTTAATAATCACCTCTGTCTCTGAAACGTTCACAGGAAAATTAACAAAAAGATTCTTCTAGTCTGAAAAAAAACCCTCTAAATTCCCTCTTAACTGTTCTTTTTTAGTGACAGCCTTGCCAGTTGTTTTTTTTTCTTCCACTCAAAGTATTGTTTTGTCAGGTTTGTTCCTTTCCACTTGTTGGCTTTTCTCTGTAGAGGGAGAGAAACTGCCAAGTCATAGACAGGTACAAGCAGAGGGAAGCCACGGAAATGATCCTATAGGATAGAAAATCCACGGCGCTAAAAACTAATATACCATAGATGCTAAAATAAAGCATAACTAAAAATAATAACTCTGCAGAGATTTAACAACTAATCTGGGTCCAGATAGGAGTTTAAGAACTAGAATGTAATTTGAGCAACTTAAAAAAATAAAACTGAAATAAACAAACTGAATTGCACACAAGTCCTCCTGTGAGATAACATCCATTTTTACATCACACTTTCCTAAAATCATGTTGCTCCAAAAAAAGTATGCTCACAAAATTTGGAGCTTGCTCTTTGACACTTCCGTTAAGGACTTTTTATTTAATTTGGTCTGACTGTCTGAATACTGCCCTGAAAGCTGCAACGTTGTAAAAAAAATAAAATAAATAAACAAATCTACTTTGAAAGGTACACATTCTGTGAAGTGAATTGCTGCCCAGGAAACATTTTTCTACTGCGTTTTTGTTTATAATGTAATTAACTTGTTGTGATTTCAAGGTAATTACTCAGCATTCAACAGACTAAAACAAACCTGTTCATTTTACCAAACAAATTTTTTATTATCTTACTTCAAGCTTACGATAATTTTGAACATGGAGATAAAGCAATAAACTTCTGTCTAAGCCTGTTTTACGCAGAGAAATCCCAACGAAACAGACATCTGTCTCTAATGGTAACTATAGTCTGCAAATGAGCAGTGATAATTGGCCCACACAAACACATTTGTCATGATCACATATTGCAGATTCTCTCTGTGGCGTCTCAGAAAGCTCTAAATAGCTTCTGGGCGGATTTTTACCATCTTCCTTTTATAGCTGGCCACATTGTGACGGCTGGAATCTTTAGTTTGTTCTGGAGCGGGTTGATTGTCCGGATAGTTGCGGTGATTAATGCGTGTGCCATCAGAGCTGAGAGTGTGACAGGGCTGCCATTACCTGAGAGTGATAGCTAGAATGCAGCACCTATAATTACTGGCCTGTCAACCACCCACTGCCTCAGCCATGTGCACGCACTTTAATTGAAAAACACAAGCCGAATTGGCATGCTGCATTAATGCCCCACACTGATCTCTTCAAAGCATGGGTGGGCGAGCTGATGATTTTATATTATGGACTAGCCCTAATATAGAATGTCATCAGCTTTTCAGAGGAACAGTACTGTATGCATACATTATTAAAAAATAACACATACACACAAACCTTACTCGTCGATTTGAATAAACCAGAAGCTTAATTGATGACATAATGCTTACTAAATGAATCAGTAAAGCAAAGAATTTAATTCAAATCTTTCCTTTTCTTTCACCTAAAACAGAAATGCAAGCTGTGTCCCAATTGCAGCCCACCTAGACTGCGGTCCACAGAGGCCACACCCTTTGAAGTCCGGGTATGCTGAATAAAACGGTTGTTAAATGAGATGGTCTAGTCTTTGGATGACATATGTTTGCATGTAGAGATAGAAACAATGATGTTTTGAAGGGATCCAGGTTTTGTCAACCCATTTGTTTCATAGATGGGTCAAAAGAGCTGTTTAATTTTGAACGAGTGACATCATGTGTGACGTACTTGATGATGTAATTCTGGGTGGTACCATTTGTTTTGTCAAGCGGAACTCCTTTCTGTAGAACTTGCTGTACCCTTTTCCTTTGCCTGCTTTTCTTTGTCTCAGTATCGTTGGTGGAAAACAAATACATCCTTCGTTCTTGGGGTTTTGAGGGCCGCATGTGCCGACCGCTTAAGAAGGAGCCCACGAAATGGTGCAGTGCTGTAACCGGCCTACAAATGATGCAGCCCCTTGTTTGAGATGCAACATAAGAGTATTCCATTAGCTGTTGGAAACTCTTCTTGATTTTTACTTACGTACAGACCAGCGCTCATTTGACGTAATATAACTGGCAACAAACCATCAATAAACTATATTTACTCACATTTTAGGTCTAAAATCAAAAATTCACCACTTACATTCTCATTAAGCATGAGTGAGGTTTCTTGACACAGTCCATCTCATCCCCTTTTTTAATAGATTTGTAATTATACATATGACATTTACATTAACTGACCATGTTTGAGAAAAATCACAGCTGCTGATTAGAAGCTGACTTTGGCAGCTCAACCTACAAATTGGTGAGTTATTCCAGCTGTTCAACAGTCTGAATTTTGTCCCTTTTTATGGAGCCATAGTCAAGTAGGTTTTAATGATGGCAAACTCCTTTCATCACTTTTAAATAAATCAGACAGTTTAATGGGCCGGTGTTCATTGCTGCTTCTCTACGCCTGTATCCATTTTTGGGTTATTGAGCAGGAGCGTTCAAGCTGTCTTGTGGTTTGAACAGCTGATTCACTGCATGTAGAAATACTCGGATCTTGTGTTTTACACAGTAATTAAAAAGGTTTGTTTTGTTTTTTTAGAAAAAATGGTTTTATATTTTTTTGAAATAAATGAGTTTCGAAATTATTTTTTTCAGTGACTGCAAAGGTTGATGAATTTGGTCAAAGTTGGGCATTAATATTCCTCATGTCTCCTGTATGTATTTTACTGTATGTGTGTGACTCTGATTAGCGTGCATGTCTCCTGTTTGACTTCTGGCCCACCTCTGAACCCATTATCTTCGACAGCTCAGCAACACGGGCGCCCGTCTCCTCATAGACTTCTCACCCGCCACTCCTCACCTGTCACCTCATCTCAGATTCGTGTTCTGCTGTTCCCGCTGCCCTTTTCCGACCCTTCCCATTTGTGAACGAGACAAGGACCCTTTGAATAATGTCCCCCACCTGATCCTGGCTCCTCGCTCTGCATAAGCAGCTCGTGTTTATCAGCTGGCACAGACTCAGCTCCCAGAGTGTTTGCATGCTGGAGGAATAGGCAGACAGGAAAAATCAATATGAACTGCATCAATGGGTCCTCACGCTTAAAGAAACCGCTTTATGCAGCGCAGTTTCTCACCACATTGGGTTTTGTCAATAAAATTATGTCAAGATAAGTCATCTGTGGATTTGATCAGACATTTTTTTGTTATTTTGTACAACACTGTTTCTTTTCAGTCTGAAAAGCATTGTCAGACCCAGTTAATTGGCTGAACAATTATTCAAGCTGATGATTTGCTACTTTGACAGAATCAGCATTATTCACTTATTAGTTTACAATTCCACAAAAACAAAAAGGAAAAACGAAGAAATAAATCTGCAGCGAAGAAATGGTTTTGACTTAAGTACACAGCAAACCACATACCTAATAGATCTTTGAAAAAACTAAATGTAGATAAACTCGTCTGAAACAAGCGCATTTAAATTTCGGCTATCCAGTATCTCATTTGTTATCTTTTATTGCTTGTGTTTCATGATGCTCAAAACAAAAAAAGCTGGATATTGACAACATCATTTGGCACTTGGCTGAACTGCTGTCTATATAATGAACAACAATCTTTTAAAAAACATATCAATCATCCAATAGAGAATAAAAGAAAAAGAAGTCAACAAAACTTCAACACATTTAGTGAGATAGACGTTAGTAGATAAAACTAAATAATGAAGCCATCACATACCTATGTAAACAGGAGTAAAGACTAATTGTTTTTTGGTTCTTTTTTCTAACTGTCTTAAATAGTTGCACGATGCACGATATGTCGGCATTAATATCGGTATCGGTCGATGTTGGTCATTTTTTAGAATATCGGTCCGATATGTAAAAATGGGCCGATATTAACATCCGATATTGATTTCCCACTTTTTAGCTTTATGTTTCTGTTTTGGGAGGTGAAACGGTTGGTTGAGCTGCATCTGTTTGATCATGATAGTGATATTGATGCTGCATAGCCAGGAATAACTGAAGTAGGGAGCCATGTCAGAGGTCTGGTTGTTTATTTACAATATCAAAAAAGACCCAAGTGTGTTTGTGCGTATATGTATAATATCATTTATGTGTTTGTGTAATATCGATAAATATCAGTTATCGGCTGAAATTTTCATATTGGTGTATCCCTACATTTATCCATCCATCTATCCATCCATCCATCCATCCATCCACCCTCTGCTCTTTGTTTTGGAGTGAAGCCGCAGGGACAGAAGCTTTTAGAGCAGGGAGGTGCAGTCATCCTTCTTCCAGAAGGATTCTGGATTCTAGTATAGTCCTGATTTACATTTTTCAATTATAATGTATTTGAACAGCTATTTTCTGAAAAGATAAATGTTTAGAAAGGTTTATTTATCAAAATAACATATGTTTATATTTACATTTCTTTATTTTTCTGTTTACTGAGGCCATCACTAGTTGTAAGAAAAAAACAATCCAAACATTGTTTTATTTAAGTCCTTTTTAATCCATCATGTTACGAGGAAATAACAGAATCAAGATATAAATCTTGTTTAGATGGATGTAACTCTACAAAAGAGGATGAAACTACCTTCACACCAAACACATTTTGAGCATCTGAAACGCGCCCGACGCCTCAAGTTGGACGCGCTACTTTCAGACCAGAACAAAACTAGACGCAGTGCCTAAATGGGAGGAGCGTCTTGGTTTTTTTTCCGGTCCATCTTTAATGTCGGATGAAATAAAGAAAATGGCTTTGATTTATTTAGTGAGAGCAAGCGAAC
>JARVJO010000365.1:6863206-6894292 GCA_031762555.1 Cynodonichthys magdalenae | reverse complement strand
ATGAGTCAAAGCAAGACTCTGGACATGTTTTTGATGAGAGGATAACATTATAACATGTTATAAAACTCAAAAAAGTTAATTTTACATGATATTGCCCGTTTAACAGTAAGCGGTGTAACTGGGTTAAATACATACTGTATCCAAGGTAATCCAAGGGCAGCTTTAGTTTTAGTCGTATGTCACAAGTGCTCTTAAAAGCTTTATAGTTTATGAAGTCTACCTGTTTGGACCAAATTATTGAAGGTTTATTTAATTTATTTTCTAGTTAAGACTATTAAAATGTAAGTGTTTGGAGTCCCTGGAGACTTCCCTGTAAAAATAATACAATTTTAACAATGAGCTTGATTCTTTAACTACTTACTCAGTTCATGTTTCCTACGGGTCCTACTTAAGTGTTGCGCATTAAAAGGGAGACCACTCCAGAGCTCATTTCCTGCTCTTTCCTTTCTCTTTGGTATGTAAAAACTGCAGAGTAAAATGAATATAAAAAATGGTCCAGCAAGCATAACATGTATTAGTATCATATTAGTATTATTATTACATCTTTTCTTATTTACTACTCATGTTTCTGAGGCTAACTTAATAGTTTTCTTTTAAAGGTGTGGCAGCAGTCTGCTCTTCATCTGAGATTAGTCTTTTACAAGAACCATGGGTCTTTGACAAAATAAGAGTGGCCTGAAAGGAAATGCTGGAGCTTCAGTTATAAAAACCAATCAAAGCAGAAGCTCCCCCTCGGTGATCCAATCTTTCATCAGCCGGGCACACTGACAGTCATTTTGAAGTAAATAGATGTTACAGCAGAAGATAAACAGATTTCCTCATGTGCATTCTTCATGGGCACGGCATGTCCAGATGATTTATACCAGAACTCCTAATATCTTATAGTTAAACATTTTTTATTTAAATTTATTTTATTATGATCATAGTTTTTTCTCTTCTTTAACTTATATTTAAAATAATAAGATCATATTTGACAAGCAGTGAATCATCACAAAGTCACATTTCCTACTCTCCACAAAAAACATTTCCATACATTTATATATATTTATTAGGGGTGCAACGATACAGAAAATTCCCGATTCGGTTTGATACTTTAGTCTCACGGTTCGATATTTTTTCGATACAAAAAAGAGCTATTTCCATGCACTTCTTAACTTGTAATTTTTTTGAATTAATTTTGAACATTTGTTTAACCTCAAAACTACAGTTTTTGAATGAAATGTTTCTCAGTGGATCTGTGCTCGACAATGCAGCCTAAGTGGAGCAGTCGAACACAGATCCACTGATCCTTCAACACAGAGCATCTTCAGAAGACAAGTTGATAAAATCAATTTTAAAAATCTGTTTTGTTTGATACAAGGGTGTATTGAACGGTTCGGTACAGCTATATGTATCACCCCTAATATATATTTATATATGTATATATATTTTTTTAATTAAATGAAATGAAATGTACACAGTATATTTTATGTATCCGAGGATATTTAGGGTTTAAGCTCAAAAAATTTGAATTTATAGGCCTTTTATTTTACCACAGCCAATATTTGCAGTTTTTCAAGACTTGCAGGTGCTTTAAGGATGTAACCTCTATAAATTTGCGGGGGTTCACTGTAATTACATCCCATTCATGAATTATTGTTGAAAGTGTAATTTGTTTATTGCATACTCTTAATGCCTTTGCTGGTGTAAATCTCAGTACTCTGAGAGGTGGGGACACACTGGACAGGTCACATGTCCATCATAGTGACACATAGAGACAAATAACCATTAACACTCCCACCCACACCCAGAGACCAATTAGATTTACCAATGAACCTAACATGCCTGTTTTTGGTCTGTGAGAGGAAACCAGAAAACCCACCCATGCACAGGGAGAACATAGAAACTCCACCCAGAAATTCAGGTGATCGTTTGATCTCCTCTAACCACTGAGCTGCCATGTCCCTGTAACACAAAAAAATAAAAACTGTAAAGGTCTTTTATCAGAAAACGTCAGAAGTTACTGACTTATGATGAGTTTCCCCTACTTCTTCAAATGTAGTTTAGTTTTCTAAAGGTAATCAAGCCTAAACCATAGCTGTATTTATCTTATTTTTTCTATATTTAACACGATGCATTCAGCTATAATGAAGAAGAAAGCAATTTTCCTGTACATAAACCTAATAAACACTGCGTTCATTATAAAATGTGTACAATTTTATAGTAAATTCAAGGTGAGTGGAAATGACTGACTTTATATTCCTCTTGTAATTCATTGTGAGCATACTGTGAACGACAACAGTGCAGTTTCCATCAGACGAGTTCTCTCCTGCTTCAGTTTTACTGCTATTTCTAGTCGGCACGTCTCGGTAAGATTTTAATGAAACACATCTTTGAACTATGAGTTGTGGAGGCAGCTATTAATATGACTTTTTTTTTTGTCATTCCTGATCCTCCTTTGTCAAGGGGAGAAGCAAGGACAGTCAGGCCCATCAGCATGAAACAACATGACAGTAACTGCTGAAAGTGGATGAAACCTGCAACAAAGAGCCAATCTAGAAAAGCTGCCCTGACAAAAATTACATGTTCTCGTACAATTCAATTTTAATTTACTCCTCAAATCTCAGTTTGAGAAAACATAGCCTTCTTTTTCTTGGGGTTTTGAGAAAGATTTGTGTTTTAGTAAGATTTATTGAAAAGACACAGAAGTGCTCTAAAAAAACTGAGTGCAAGCTCTGTTCCCCCCATGTGGACATCTGTACAGTAAGCATTTTTCTGCTGTTTTTCACCCATTGTGTCTAGTAGTGAGTCATGTAGCCTTGTGTAAATTTCTTCTCAATGTTTTGTTTCTGTATAATTCAGAGAACACAGAAATAAAACAAGGATAAATCGATTTATGCTACAAAGAAAGCGGTTGACCAGTCGGGGGTTGAGGTTGTTTAGGGCTGTGGAGATCCTTTCATATCCATCCCGACTTGTGCTTTTCAATAATCCTTTCTCTCAGTGTTTTTTTTTTTTGTCTTCATAGTCAGAAATACTGATGAACCAGTGAATAGAGCTTTCAGACACAGGTTTTATTATACTTCAGTCACTTGAGATGCATTCACTGCCCTCAGGTGATTCCCATTTCTCTAACTGTGAGACTGTAGCCCCAAGTGACTGGACCTCTATCAGTCACTTCAAAGGAGGGGAATATTTATTTAGTCACTTATTTTACATGACCTATTTTTATTCAGTTGTGATTCAGTGTTTATGAAAATGTTTATTTTTTTGTCAAAAATCCCATTTTATATTGACCATGATTGATTTATGACAGCAATAAAAGCACAAAACAGCTAAGGGAGTGAAAAGGTTTTATAGGCTCTTTATAACTGTTTAATCTTTCTTTATTGAACATTAAACCAACTGATTTTATAAAAATAAAAAAAGAAAGAAAGAATAATTGCCAGTAATTTGGCTCGAAGCCTAATGTGGGTAAAATCACCTTCTTTCCTGGTAACATTTTCCATTAAACCAATAAAACATTAAAGGCTATGAAAGATAAAAAACGACAACTTAACTACTGTTACTGGTAAAAACAACATTGTTCTTTTTAAAAGTTATTAGTATTCTGGTCAACTTTCATTGGATCTGTGGATTCTGAGCTTAAAACAGCACCTCTGCTGGACGTCCACTGAAAAAAGATGATTGTTTGAACGTAACACCGGTTGATCCTTCTGATGTTCCTGGTTTTAAATCAGCGTAGTATGCTCTTGTGTGTAGTTTATTTGGGGAAAAAAATCAAAAAATGTTTACTGGTCAGCTGCATAAGTGTTCTGCTTCTATGATAACTTCAACCTGCTCCAATATTACTTTACAAAAACCCAGAATCCACAGTATTCCTCAGCTCACTATTGACTTGTTAAGACTTCATAGAACTTCAAAACAAGCTAAAACTTTTTTTTTTTCAGAAAATCTAGTTTAATTGCCCTTCATGTTAATATTGATTACCTTTAGGAAATTAAAAATATATACAAACCAATCATGTTAGGAAGTCAAATAAACTACAGTAACCATGAAAGTCTTGACTATATATTTACTGATTACAGGAAGTGAAATTATTTTACAATAAGCTTAAGTTGTGGTAGGCTCATTGTCAGATTCATGGATTGAGTAAATCGTGAGAAAATATGCTGAAGAGAAAGAAACAGATTAAGAGATTAAATGGTGCCAAGACAGTCAGCTCTTTCTCCAGCTAGCCTATGCATTTTTCTTCACATAATGATCACATGCAACTCCACATTCTACTGATGGCAAGAAGGTCAGCGCGTCCCTTCATCCATGACCAGCCCTGGGTATTATCTGAAAAGGTGAGTGGGACCTGGAGCAGGCTGGGCTCTTTGCAGCAAAACAAGGTAAAGGCTGGAGGAGTCTCAGGAAAGCCTTTGTTCTTTGCCTGCTGCCACACTCTCAGCTGGAATTCCATTTGTTCTCTCACTGGAATGAAATGGGATTGATTGTTAGCTCAGATGTCTAGTAGAAGGGAGAGGATGGGAAACGAGGCAAAAGAAAAGTGAAAAAAAAGAGGATGCAAGGAGAGAAATAAGGGAGGAGGCAGACGGACTGGAAAAGAGACAGGTAGACAGATACTGGAAGGAAAATAAAACAGGAGAACGGAGAAGTGCAGGGAAAGTGCAAGGCTTTTCAAATCTGTTCTAGCACTTAAAAGGCAGAAGCTGAGCGAGTGAAAGGAAAGTGTAGGATAAAAGAGGGGAAGCCGGGCATCAGGCGGGAGTTAGTTGTGGCAGGCTCCTCGTCAGATCCACCTCGGTAGGATACCTCATCAGCATTCTCACCTCAAAATGTTTCTGTTGTCAAAGGGAGGGTTGGGCCTGGCTGCTCAGGGGGCTCTAGAGCCTCTCGTTTACTCACTGAAGGTAAAATATTGCAAAATTGATTGTGTCAGTTTTTATTAAACGCTATACAAGAAAATTAGGAAAAGTTAGAGTGGACAAAAAAGTAGATTCATGAAAAATGAAAATTTAAGTAACTTTCAAATGAACTACTGAATAAGTAATGGCTTGAAAAAATACATAACACCCTACAGCTTTTGTACCAGAGTTTAAGGCCCTGTTTACATGTGAATGAACTTAGGAACATTAGCATTTTCCAATGTTGATTCTGTATAAAAAAACAAAAAAAATATGTGAGTAATGCTGGGCTTGTTGAATTTGCTGTAGTTTTGCAGGCCACTAGCTGTTGCACTCAGACACTTCCCAAGCAGGAAAACACTTCACTTCGAAAGGTGATCATTTGTAGATGTAAACCCAATAATAATTTTCTAAGAATTTCCTTTAAATCAGGGGTGGGCAATCCAGGTCCTCGAGGGCAGCAGCCCTGCATGTTTTACTTTTTTCCCTGCTCCAACACAGCTGATTCAGTCATTTAATTACCTCCTCCAAGTTCTGCAGAAGCCTGATAATCACCCATTTATTGAAATCAGGTGTGTTGGAGCAGAGAAACAAGTAAAACATGCAGGACTGCGGCCCTTGATGCCCACTCCTGCTTTAAATCCATTCATTGGTTTATGAGATGCTTTGCTAACAGACAGAGTTTATTCCAACAGGTATTACCAAAGTTTTACGCAAAACTGTTTTTAAATACGTAGTGCTTGGAGTATATAACGTAAGGTACTCTCAGTCAAAACTACACAAAATATTGGCTCAATATCTGTACAACTGTTTGAACTATAGCCATTTTTTATGTATTTTACGTTAGGATGGCTGTGATGACCTTGTTAAATTAAATTAGCCTCAAATGTTAATCAGCTATAAAGATGCATCGATTGATAATTTACTGAAAGTTTCAATAAATTTTGTTCAGTGGTTCAGGAGATATTTTGGGAACAGACAGACTCTGTGTTAGTCTTGTGATGAAATGTCCAGATATTATTCTGTCTCTCACCCCAATGTCAGCTGGAATAAAACACATTGTGACTCTGAGCTGGATGAGACTGAAATGGAAAATGTACAAAACCTACAAACAGCCACAGCACACAGTGTTCCTGAAATTTCACCATTACTTGTGTTGTAATCTGCTTCACTTCTTGGCTTTTTCTGGAATTTTTCCGAAAGTGCCTCACTGTAACCACTTTTTTTGTTGTAGCGCATAACTTTTAGGTTATGACCCTAAATATTTTCTCCTGTTTTGGCTTGAACATTGCCTTTGGCTTTTAATGAAAAAAACCCAAAACAAAACAATACTAAATTTAAAGATACCTGAAGTCATTCAACTTTTTTATCAACGCTATTGGAGGAAGTCTCAGTTAAGTGCACTGGGTTCAACCTTACAGGCAGGTTTCAGCTGCTGAAGGTTGCCAGGTTTTACTCCTAGAGCGCTGCTGGGATGTGTTCTGGCTTTTTTCCAGCCGCGGCTGCTCTACAGGCGTACATGCAGAGAATTGAAGAACAGCTGAATTTTCTGGTCTAAAAAAAACATCACCTTTCACAAAGTATTCTTCCTCTTCTCTTTGGGTTTTGCATACCCCCTGCTGCAACACAGTGCAGCTCGAGCTCACAGACGCCCTCCTTGCGAGTCACATTTTGTTACATATTTTTTTGTAAGCATGAAAAATAAATTCTGCTGAGCTTTAAAGACATCCTGTTGTGTAAATTTTATGTTCAGGCAGCACACCTGTGGATACCTCCCCTCACAGAGGTGGTGCAACAGGACACTTCATACAGATAAAAACCTCTGTAGAGGACATCAAAGCCATTTGGTCAAATGTCAGAGCTGGGAAGCACAACTCTGCTGTTACGCTGCAGCTCCCTATCTCTCTCACGTTTTGCTCATTTGTTTCTTCTCTACAGTCTGCCAGCCTAAATTGTGGCATACATTCTACTTTTTTTTTTTTTTAATCTCTGGGGGGATGTGGTTGAATTGCTTCAGGCCAGGGGGAATTTGTTCTGCATATTATGTTTGCGTCATGTGGACGGCGTGTGAAACAGATAAGCATAAGGTTTCTACAGTACATACTCCCTGTAGAGCTGTACCAAGTCAGGAGACGCCGGTTCAGCAGTGACAGCATCTCACACACGTGTTTATTGCTTCGTTTGTTAGCGTTAGATATTTATTTGATTCAAATATTCCGGCGACCGTACAGAGTGAACTGTAATTGCTTTATGTAGTCATTACATCACGACCGCTCGAAATATCAACCACACGTGCGCGCCCCGAGACAACTGAGGATAATCTGTTTACTATTTTCTTGTCAGGGATTGGATTCGACAAGATGTGCTACACGAGAAGCATGAACAGGTGTGTGTGTGTGTGTCTTTGTGTGGATAAGCCTCCCGTAATGTCAACACACATGTCCAAATCTGTGTTTGTGACAGAGATTAAAAGGGATTGAGCACCAAATTAGGCCGAGGGAGAAAAGGAGCAAGCGATAACCCGCATGGCTCCGCTGAAGAAGAAGAAACCCACCCCTCACCCCCCACCCCCCCAGTTGTAACAGCATCTGGGACTGTGGATAGATTCATAATGAACTGTGCATTTCTAATTCCGCTGACTCACTGAAACACAAATCTGCTGCTGCAGAGTGCAACATCTGTGGTTTTTATCCTTTATTTCTTTATAAGCTTGTTTGCGCTTTGGAAAGAGAGAAGAAAACAGGAGGTGGGGATAAATGTAATAAAAGGGGGGAAAAACGTTGGAGGGGGGGGGGATTATTGCAAGGTCGAGTCCATTAAGAATGCCTCGGGATGAATGTATGGCCCGGAGCCGTGGGACATGTCGGGGCTCGCCCTTCATCAATCACCCTGTGCTCACACTTTGGCCATGACACGAAAAGCATGGTGGGGCCGATTTGATTAATGTCATATTTCTGGGAGATTTGAAGACTGACAGCTTTGCATAAAAAATACCCACCCACCTAGATCACACACACACACTAATGTGTTTAGTAAGGGTGTAACAGTACACAAAAATCCTGGTTCAGTACATACCTCTGTTTTTCAGTCACGGTTCAGTACAATTTTTCTACATCAAAGGAAAGGTCTTTTTGCACCACTAGTTTTTTTTCCTACTGTTTACTGTTGTGACTAGAACTGTGCCTTCAGGTCTTTCATTTCCATCCAAACACTATCTCCTGGAGTCGCTCTGCCAGGTGTTTCCTTCATCGTATCAGTCGACTTTGCAGAACATGAAGGCTTTTCATCTTCCAATCAGGTGTGAAGAAGCATGTTGTTACCGTTAAATAAAGCTCGATAGCCTCAGAAGTCCATTTGTCATCTGGGAGAGCCGAAGCAGAAGGCTTGGATGAGTCATGGAGAACTGAAGCTTCTACTTTGTTATATGGATGTGTTGCTGAATAAAATACTGTCTGTGAAGTGTTACTCTACAACCTGTGTTAATGACAGTAGAGTATGGTCACATGTTGGTTATTATATTGTTTCACTTTGGCTGCTTCATCCATCTTTGTTTATTGTCGCCTAAAATGAAGGGTTGTGTTCAGCACTTGTAGAAGTGAAGTGTCCTCTGTCTGCGGGGAAATGCGGAGTTAAGTTTAGTTCCACACAGTGTTTAATACAGTATGTTAAAACAACACTATTTGTTTGGAAAATGTGTACTGAACTAAAAGAGCCATAACAAAAATCTTTGGTACAAATGCATGTACGGTACATTTACAATCCAATTTTATATAATTTTTAAAAATGACAATTTTTACCAGCTGTATTTTCCCTCATGTAATAATCTTTAATATACAGCATCGAACACAGCCTGTAATGTGACATTTTAGTCAGAGGCAGTCATTAAAACACATTTTCACCATTAGATTTACCTGTTTTTTTTTTCTTTTCTTTTTGCTTTGTTTTTCTAAACGACTGACTCATTTAAGCTAAAACAGGAGATAAAATCACACTTCAAAACAAAATCTAAAGAATAAAATTTTTAGGTAGATTTAAAGGGATCTTTGACCTAAAACATTTTGCATTTCTTGAGAAATGATGTGACAGGACTAAAAAAAAATGTGATCAGAAAACGGAAGTAAACATTTTGAACTTCTGACCTATTTCAAAAGCAGGATCTGTATCTTTAGCTTATATAGTAGGATTAATATGCTACTGAGCTGCTAGAAGTGTCAGTGAGACAATAAAATCCACACAGCTAATTTTATCAGACTACATAAAGTTGGGATGTTACTAAAGCCTCATAAATGGAGTCAGGGGTGGGTTTTGACATTAAAAATAATATTTATCAATGTTAGAGGATTTTTCTTTTAATGGAAGCAAGGAAAACATCAGAAAGTAATGTTTTCTTTTTTTTTTTGTTTCATCATTTATTGTGCAGCAAACCAAAAACGACCCGTCTTTATCATGGCTTTTACCAAGTCAGTGGTGCTTTGCTTGAATGGGTTCTTTTCTGCTTTTACTCTCGGGGCTGATCTCTGTTTGATGGCTCTCAACTCAGTTACAGAAATTCCCACTGCCAGACCAGGTGAAGTAGCGATAATATTTGTGATTTTATATTTTTTAATGCATCTCCTTTGGGCTCTTCCTATATATACTTGGACAGGATCCTTTTTTAATTAATCTTTTTGGTCAGAGCTTCCTCAGATAAAATAATGATTTACATAATGACAGTGTATCAATGACATGTTTTACAACTTCATATAATTTGAGTATTTATAAGTTTCTAAAACTTGCTTACCTTTATTTGTTTAGATTAGATATGTAGCATTGATATTGCACCACAGAAAAAAGGGATTTATCAATAAATAAATACATAATGGCTTAACAAATCTTGATTATTTTTGCTAGATTTAAGCTCACCAGCATACTAGCCCTTTCTGAGCAGGGGACACAGAAAGTTTGCAAAATTTCAAGATGAAGACATGTTCAGAAGGTTTGCTCGTAGCTCACACCGAGGATCACAGGTACCCCTTAATAACCGTTCTTCCATGGTTTAATCTGCACCATTTTTAAGATAGCATAAGCGTTTTTTAAGCGTTCATTTCGTACAGCGTCCTTCTTCCTTTCAGCCTCCTCCACTCTATTGGATGCTACGCTATTGTAAAACCTTTCAAGTTGCATTTTATTCTTTCAGTACTCGAGATATACCACAAACTACCATCTCCCCACTCTAAACAGTAGGAATCACTACGGTCAAATTAATACGGCAACACAGATGGAACCTTAAAAGAAAAAAAAATGTGTTGGAAGAATATTCTCACAGGGGTCTTCATTTATTTACTTTTAGAGCAAACATGTAATAGCCAATAGGGGAGCAACAGTTCTGAGACCTCTGCATCACCTTTATTTTTTACAAACACATGCCATTAATTTCTAAGGCTCCCTTCATGTTGGATGAAAAAAGTATCCAGATGGTGGATAACTTTTGCAATTTCTTGAGAATTGGTCTTAGGTGTATTAAAAACAATGGAAGCTCCCGATTAGAGCATGGTAGGCTATGCAGGATTTTGAGTATGCTCAAAATGTTTATAGTAAGGTCCTAATAAAGTTCTAAAAAGGTATACTATATAGACTATATATTGTATGGTGCCTGAATGCATTGACAGTTTGGTATTTAAGAATCTGAAGCAGGACTGACCATGCTTACCTCATACCCAGGCAGTGGCCTTGACCTTGTCATGTTCTCAGTCTTACCCCCGGTGGTAGCGTCATGCTGGCATGATGGGATTTTTAAGTGTGTAGCTGCATTTTTAAGCGGTTCAACAGAGTTGTCCCAAGGCAGGCGTACCTACTTTGTGGTTTCAAAGAGTGTAGCCATGATTGCCTTCACGTTAAAGGACGTTTTCAAATAAAAATTCTAACAGGTCCTATAAGTTGTGGAGAGTGTTGCAGGATCTGTATGAAGGGGGTCCAACCTAAATGGAATTAAAAGTCTTTGTTACATTGTGACACTGGATTATTTCTTAACAAACCTGACTGACTGGTTCTGCAAATTGTTCTGGGTGTCATTACATATAGGCTACAATAAAAATACTTAGAATCCTAATTAGTTTACCTGTACAGTAATGGACTTTTTTCTCACACATTTCAGTTTTCTTTTTCCTCTATCGGCCCAGCACTAACACATCTTCCTCTCTCCCCTCGACTGCCCAGTGGAACCAGCTTCCCTCTAGGGAGAAGACAACCTCTCCAACGGCCAATTACACTATTAATTGCCTATCAGATCCAATTTGGCATTGCAGTAAATGAAGCAAAGTATTCGTTACTGTGTGTGAGGGAGCATGTGTGTATGTATGCGTGTGTGTGTGAATGTTTGAGGCTCAACACAGTGTGTTGCTCCTGTCATCCCCAATCAGTAGAACTGAAACATCTAATTGCCCAGCTCCCACTCGTTTGCCTTCCAAAACATTCCTTTGTTTGTCTAATCAGGAGCTTGCACGCTCTCCCACACAGTTGGATGCAACGAGTGATGCACCAAGGCTTTCTTGTGGATTCACTTGCATGTTTCACACACATCACAAAGTGCTACTGCTTCACTCACTGGAATAAACATTAGAAAAGGAGCAAAACTCTCCTATTGCACTGTTGGGAGGTGTATTAGAAGAGAAGCATTTTGTTTTATTGCCTCTGTCACTGGTAAATTTGCTGACACATTTCTTAATTAATAAAGGGCATTAGTGAGGCTCTTCAATCTTATCCTCAACAGACTTCCAGTTTTGTGTCTGTTGCTACTGACTGTGGCCATCCTCCATAAAATTAGAAACATCTTTTGAAAGGCTTTTTGTTGCTTTATTCTCTTTTATTTTCCTGAAGTGTTTCATAATTGTTTAATTCAAAAAATAAACTCGACTTGAACTTGCATCAGTATTGATCCTTCCCATCTTTCACCTGCAGCCCATCCAAACTGTAAGAAGCCAGGAGAGGATCGAACTAATTGGAACGTGACAGACAAAGGGTTCAAAATTCCGCTATCCTCGCTGGCACACATTTTTTTTCCGTCAGATCACACATAGAGACATAACCCAAACACTCACATAGAAACCAGAACTAATAATGCATGCACACACACACAAATACAAAATGTTCAGCAATAATAATAGCCTGGCTGTTTATAAGATGTCTCATTATACCTGCAATTGACAAGTCGATGACTTAACCATTGAAACATTCAGGGTTGTTGTCTCAATTTTTTATGGAGTTTCCGATTGATTTACTTTCCCAGGGAAAGTGAATCGATGGAAATCTCATTAAGGTAGAAGGTAAAGGTCACAGCAGATGTGTAAATGAATGCCTGAGTAGTTCTTAACACTGTCTCTATGAAGTTTCAGAGTTGCAGGTGACCTATGAACCGCAGACTGTGTTGTGGCGACTTCTTCCAAAAGACAAATGTTTGGAGCTAACTGAGACATAATGTTGTCACCATTTATAATGTCATGGCCAAGGATGGAAAATCCATTTCATTGTTGGGAGGAACTATAAAAAAGGAATTTGCACTGTTGTAAAAAGAATAGCTTGAACACTTATTACTGGTATATTATTCTACTAATTGCTAGTATATAATTGGTAAAAACCTTGAAAATTTTTAATGTGTTCACTTTTCAGGGTGAGTAATGGTGATTAAGTGTACATCAAAAATGTTGAGAACAAGTTGAAGATAGTTTGAATTTGACTTCTGTTCATATTTTCTCGTGGTCAAGAGTTGACAAATCTTTATACAAATTTGCTCGCTGTGGCGACCCCTGCAGAAGGAAAAAAGCTGAAAGAAAAAAACAACTTTGAAAAACTGTCACTGATCTATAGCAACTTTATAAGAATATAAAGCTTGAAATAAATACAAGTCAGCTTCAGTTATTAAAAAAATTTTTATAAAAATAATGTAGACTGATTGGTTTCATAAGGGGCCATACTTGTCAAAATACATAAATTGATCGTGATTAATTGTTGATTTTGTAATTTTTTATTTTTTTTTTTAACTGTCAGGGTCCTCCCAAGCCAATTTGGAATATCTACCTTTGGTCATGGCTAAGATTGTTTTGACATCTATATGATGGCATAAATCAGCAAAAACAATCCTCATGTATGTGTCATTAGCCCAGTGGCTCAGCATTTGTAAAACAGTCTAATTAATCCATGATGGTTTTGAGAATACACAAAACTTTGTAATGTTTTTCTGGTTTATCAACATGGTGGCTGTACTTTGTTGTTTTATGTGGAGAGTGGGGTAAAGTAATGGCTGTGTGTCATTGACTTGCATGCACCAATGTAGCTTGGTCATCAGATTTTGAACCAAAACTGGCCTCAGAATTACAGTGACTGATATTAAAACTAGACACAAGATTAGAACCAGAAATTGAAGCCACGTGGTACAAGCACTGTCCCTGGCCAGTTATCCTTGAGGTTTATAAAAGGGGGAAGTTACACTGTGACTGATAGATTTTCACTCTTTGTAAAATATTTGGCTTTACAGTGTGGATATTTCACTTCGTTTTCAATTCTTTTCCAAAATGCGCTGAAGTCTCAGCGGGAGTTCAGGGTGTTCTCAACTGTTAAAAGACCCCGAACCTCGATAAGTCCCAGCGAACTGTGTGAATGAATGCCTGAGGGAAGGAATGTTTGCCAGAATCCACCTAAAAGAAGAGTGTTTGCTCACCTACGCTGTACTCATTTCTTCTTCTCTTTTGGCATCCCTCTCCATCTCTCACTCTGCTGGAAATGTGACAAGTGAACAATGAATTATATGCAGTGAGCACAGGCAGGAGCCCATTTCACGTGTCTTGTGAGCCCCACTGAAGACGCCCGGTGCCCCCTTTACTGTCACATTCCTCACATACGCACGTTACTCTGGGATAGTTGCGAATTTCATTTTCGGTGGTGTGAAGTCAACGGCACATGAGGAATAGAGAAGGGAGGAAAAAGCTGTGATGTTTACACATCTCAGAGAAATGATGCGATGCACAGTTTGCTTTAATAACCACACTGAACACAGAGACACATGTAATTGCTTTGATGCTGCTCTGATGTCTGCAAATAATAGCGCTCTCCATGTATACTGTGTCACTCGGTTGCTTGGGGTTTGCACATTGGCCTGTATGTGTGTGTGTGCATGTAACAGTAAGTGAGAATTACCCCATCTCTTACCTCCTTTGGTTTTTGTCTGGGTTCCCACCCCAAGGGTCTGATTTAGATGAAATGTCACTTTTAATGGAAAATTTGATGGAAGCAAAACAACAACTTGGAATATTGCTTGTGTAAGTAGCAGGAGGGGAGGCAAGTGCCATTGCGATGTCAGCGGCAGGGGTTGTTTCTCTCTTGATTGTACTCTTTAGGAATTCATTGGTTGCCTCTATGATATTAGTGTTGTAGCAAATGTAGCCCCCAGGCAGGCAGGGCAGCTAGCACACTGCTGCTCTATATAAATGAGCGTGCCAGGAGGAAATGTAGCCAGGACCTGGTGCAAACTTACAGAAAAAAACAAGTGGAAACTGATTGGACGTTGCCTTTAAGTACCATACTAGTTTCCCACTGGATTTGCCTTTTTCTTACTGTGTTTTCAACTCACTTACTTCCAGTTTTAATTGCTTTTGTGTTATGAATTTGCATGAATTGCGCGCACATTAATGAGAAACAAAGCCTCCCTGGCAAACTGGCATCATTTTTTGCTTGATTGGTTGCAGTTTCCAAGCTGCAGAACATCTCGCAGGGAAGCAGCTGCTCCTCTGCTTCAAACCGGTGGATATTTTTAAATGTCACTGATGCAGCAAATGATCATGACATGCCACAGGCAACTCCTGGACCTCCCCTGGACCCTGTTTGCTGTGGTGCAGATATTAACCTTGAGATCATTTACAGTATGAGGCCTGCCATGCAGTTTTGTGTTTCTATAGTAACTCTGGCTGCACAGAATTCCCTTTTGGCTGCATAGTAATTAATTTATCTTTATTGATCTCTTGTATCCCTGAAGCCTTTCAGCAGGGTGGCCTGAAAGCTGAAAGCTGTATTGTTGATTGAATGAACAGTCTATCTTCAGATGCGATCACAAATCAGGCCCCATTGGGGAATAGCTGGGAGCAGGCCAGATTATGTTCTTTCATGCTGCAGTGGTAATGATTCGTTTTATCGTACAAGACACAAAGTGACTGTAATTGCAAGTTTGGTACAGGCATCAAGCCTCTGTTGTGCTGGTGCTCATGTGGACGATAACTGTAGCCCTTGCACTTATGGCACAGGTTAAGAGTCAGAGAACGATTATTTCCTGTATTTTTCTTTGCTCCATCTGAACATAGAAGGGTTCAAGATGTTTCAAGTTCAGGTTTTATAATGAGCTGTTACTGCCAGTTCCCAGTGCAGCCTGACATTTACTCAAGGCAAGGCAAATAAAGACGGGAGAAAAAAATAACTGAATATTTGCTTTCTTAGCCCCAACCCTGCCTTTTTTCTCTTCATATCTTTTGAACACTTTTTACCTACCAGATAATATCTTTCTTGCTCATATCATAGGTGATGAGATGCAGCCAAGAATCCAAGGAAAAAATTAAAAGACACTTTTAGATTTTAGAGCTGGGACTATCAAGCAAATTGGCTTTATGGCCATACAGTATATATATTAAAGTACCTTTCTTTACCTAAGGTTTTGGTAACTGTTTTATTTTATTTTCTGTCCTCACCTACAATTGTTCATTTTGGAAACCCGGATGATGCACAGAAAACCAACTAAGTTCTCAGTTCAATATTTATTTTCAGATCTAAAAACACCATTCCACTCCGAGGCTCCGAAGATATAGATCAAAAATGGCCACAAATCACGTGTTCTTACAATATTTATTGTAAACCTGGTGACACCCCAGATATGATGTCATAGTAAACAAGGAAGTACCATTAAAACAGTCCTACATTCCTGAAATATAAAACATTGTGTTCACATTCCTGGAGCGAGGCACATGTTGCACAGAATAGAGACTTGTTGATTCTCCTACTGTTTAAAGTACAATCTAAGAATAGCTAATAACTCAACATCAATGGCTCTCATGGACTTAGAGCAAATATCAACTGCTGTTGATCAAAAACAATACTGTGCTAGTATTTATGCTGACTTGAAGAAAGCTTTTGACACCATTGATCACATTATTCTTCTTGAAAAATTGAACAAACATGGCGTTAGAGGACCAGCACTACAATGGGTACCTGGCTATTTAAAGGATAGGAAACAGTTTGTGCAAACAAATGACATAAGATCTCAATTGGGTAATATCACGTGTGGAGTTCCTCAGGGTTCTGTACTTGGACCAAAGTTATTTATTTTATATGTAAATGACTTGGTTAATGTGTCAGGGTTGTTCAAATGTGTTTTATTTGCAGATGATACTACATTTTGTTGTTTTGGTAAAAATATAGAATGGATATTGGAGATGATGCAAACAGAATTTGCTAAAATACAAACTTGGTTTAAACTTAAATTATCCTTAAATTTAGATAAGACTAATTATATGATATTCAGAAATAGAAAGAAAACTGTTGATGTTCTATTTAGAGTCGATGGTATTGAGATTTGTAGAGTTAGTGAGGTGAAGTTTCTGGGCGTCATCATTGATGAAAAGCTGTCATGGAAACCTCATATAAATCATTTAAGAACAAAAATAGCCAAATCCATTGCAGTACTGTACAAAGGACTTATTCAATGATAAAGCTCTGTTTGTTCTTTATAATGCAGTAACTGTTCCACACTTAATCTACTGTATTGATGTTTGGGGAAAAGCATGTAAAACAATTACAAATCCTGTTTATGTTTTACAGAAAAGAACCGTAAGAATCATCACAAGAAAGCATTACAGTCACCAATCATATAAATTATTTTATCAGTTGAAGTTATTGAAGTTCTACGATTTGGTTGATTATAGTATATAAGTTTTTACAATCTTAAGGGGATAGAGATGTTTGTTAAACCTAAATTTAGAACCAGTTTGAGGGAACGAAGTACTTCAATCCAGGGTATAAGATTATGGAATAAACTGGAGGATGACATTAAAAATGCCAGATCAATGTGTATATTTAAGAGAATGATAAAAGTTGATTTGTTGGGGAAATATGTGAATGTATAATATACAAATTGTTGCTCAAGAAGGAGTTAAACCTTTATTGTTTATTTTTTATTTTTTGTTTTTCTTTTTTTGTATATTTTTTGTTTTTACAAATTAAAGATTATTTTGATTTAATTTTTTTATTTGGGAAATAGGGGCAGACATAAATTTTTTTTCTTCTTCTGTTACCTTTCATTTAGTTTATGATTGTATTTTTTTGTTGTATGTTGAATTTATGTTGTTTTTTTAAATGAATAAACTTAAAATAATAACAATCGATAAAATAAGTGTGCATCTGAAATTCAGTTAATCAACCAGATAACATCTTACACATTTACATGCCATTTATTTGATTGTTAATTTTTTTAAAGGTATCAATTTTTTTTCAAGTTTTCTTAAAAGTCTGTATCAATTTACTTCAATGTTAAATTTAAAGGAGGAATGTCTAAAGACTATGATAAAACAGAAAAATAAATTGTGATATTTTTAATTCAACAAAAGGGCAATTTTTTATAAATTAATAAATTGTTTATTTTTTTGCTCTATAGAACAAAAATAGAAAAAGCTTTGCAGAAAACAACATTTATCTCACATCAGTTGGCATCACTGCTAGTTACAATTTGACTTATTGGTGCTCATTTTGTTAACTTGGCTTATCATTAGTGTAGCTTAGCAGCTCTTGGTACAGATTTCAAAATGTCCCTACTGCAGCTCACCACTTTAGTGACTTAACTTATTCTTAACAGAATTGTAGGGCTCAGGGATGTTCAAGCACCCAGTTGTGAGTTTTAACATCAGTATGCTACCTGTGCAAAGTTTTTATTGGCTGAAACAGTCATATGCAACCTTGGAAGGCTAAAGCTTCTGAATCAGATTGAGCAAAATGTATTACTACTTTTACACTCCCTGGACTGGCCAGAATGCTTTCATTGGCCAGATATGAGTCCTGCAGAAAAAACAACATACTTATGTCACATAGGAATTATTACTTTCTCAGCAATGCAGAGGAAAAATGACAACTTTTCAACTTGTTTGTACTTTTTGGTAAATAAAGAAAAATCAACTAGAAAAGAGCTGAATTTTATTTTATCTGTCTCTTTATGTACATTTATGATCCATCTGTGGAAGTTTGAGAAAAAAAATAGGTATCAAAGTGAAACAAAATGAAAGGAAAAAAAGTTTAAGATAAATGTTTGGAGCGGTAATAGTACAAGACAACCCAGCAGGAGGTAAATAAGCCAAACTAGGAGCAACATAAAGAAGTAGGGAAAAAAAATAATGATAGCTAGCTTATGTCAGCCTCTGTCACAGAACTGACTTGGGAGTTTGGAGACAGCCGTTGTCATGGAAACAGATTTTTTTCTTTTTTTTTTTATGCCGCTGTCAGCCCAGTGGTGCTCTGTGTTCTTCCAATGAATGACAATGTCCGCCACTGAAGATGTCATCCTGAGAAAACTAGGTGTTGGCTGTCAGCGGACCTGAGTGCTGACACTGTCTTTGCTGAAGTTGTATTGTCCTGCGCGGTCCTCTGAGGATTAAAAAGTCTGCTCAGTCCGCTTTATTTCAATTTGACGACTGCTTCCCTTTAGGCTTTGCTGGAACTAACACACTGTAAGCCTCCAGATATGACATGTTCCAAACTGTAGCAGAAATAATACAAGAGAACAAAGTCCAGCTAAGGCACATGTTTGATTAAGTACATTAAAACAATTGCATTCTTTTTAATAATAATTACCTAAGGCTAACAGTTCTTTATATTATATCAAATGTGTGTCTTAATTTTTTTGATGGTTAAGTAGAAAATAATAGATTACGGAAAAAAAATTATGCAAGTTGCAAAACTCATTGTTAGTTCAAAAATAAAATATAGATTTGGGAACTAAATTACCCCTAACATCATGAATCTTCCAGTTTATACCAGTGTCTGTTCATGGTTATTTACTCCGGTAATGTGCTGTATCCTGGATCACACCCGGTTCTGTTGTCCTAATGTTATGCCAGAGGCAGGAAGTCCTGTTTACGATGCCCGGCGTGTTCTGCATGGAAACAGCCTTTTTAATTAAAAGTTTGTATGTATTCCTCCCTCCTACATTGGGAGGTGTGATCGCTTGCCTGTCATTTCAGCTCAACACAAACATATTTATTTTTGGTCCCAGACTCATTTAATGGCCTTGTCAAAACTGATGAAAATTAGAGCAGGCAGAAGCAGCTGATAAGCCGCTCTGTTATTAGATCGGCTGGCCTCAGTCTGTCCAGCACTGGTGCCCGTGTACAAAAAAGAAATGGTCCTGAATGACTTTGTTCTCAAAAGTCGGGATTAAAGTTTGCTCAGCTCAAATTTTAGGAATATGTGAAGTGTCTGGAACCTGTAGCTGTTAAAGCGTCTCTGCATTAGTCAGCTGTACTCTGAAGTGTTGTCTGAAATGTGCAACAGCAGAAGAAGAAGAAAAAAGACGTTGGAGGCAACAAACTTCTGCTTTTCTTTACTCGGTCCTTTCAGTCATTTTCCCCTCTGAAGAAAAAAGGAGATGTTCTTTTCAACCAATCCTCTAAGGGCGACGGAGACATGGTGCACCAGTGCCGCATGCTATGCATAGGATAAAAATGTATATCAAATAAAAATAGGATTTTCAGATCGGTATCTGAGCATACGCAGCTGTCACTCTGCATTTGAGCTGCATAATCACAGCTCTGCTTCTGCTTATGGTAAAAACCTTGCGCCGGCTTTCGCTGTTACTCTGGAATAGATCAAATTGCACTTTATTGGTACTATATGAGACCGAATTGAGGAGATGATGGAATTTTACTGCTTCCCTGCCAGCCATAATGCAGCACAGTTGCATTTGCCTCGCAGAGGATGGTTTTATTGAAAAGCTCATCTCGCCGAGGTTATGTAGACAAATGACAGCACGACATGCAAACGCAAACATCTGCTCCCTGTGGGATTTTGGAGGGCATAATTGCAAAGCATTTTTATTGTATTTGTTTGAGTCAATTGTTCAGCCGTAACAATGCATATACTGCACATATGGAACATGAGTGAGTCACTGAGAACAAAAGGAAAACAAAAAAAGATGGAAGCAAATAAAACCAGGCTGACAGAGCAACAAAATAAATAAAATAATTAGTTTATTTGATACAACTGTCATTGTTTGAATTTTTGTATTTCTTTTATGCCTAGCCTTGCTCACACTTCTGATCCCTCCTGAGTTCACTTTGCTTTTTGCCAATTTGTCGCCTGTTAGACTTTGTTAAAACTGTGCCTCTCAACACCAGCTTTGTACCTCAGAAGGATCTTCTTTTCTCACCATATCTTCTAATTATTTTGTCATTTTATACACATACAGGATCAGAATGGAAGTGGAGTGTTTGTGGTTTATTGTGGTAGAATATGTTTACTGTGACAAGATAAGATAAGATAAGATAAGATAAGATAAGATAAGATAAGACAATATGCTTTGTCCACCAAGGTGGGAATTTTCCTTCAGCTCTCCAACCACAAAATAAGACCTCAAATTATTTTTAACTTACTCCTCTGAGTCCTAATTTAGATGTAAATCTGCTGAAATGTCACCATCTTGTCCTTAAACTGTACTTTTACATTATAGGTTGAATCTTTAAGATACTTATCATTCGAAATGTGTAAGAAAAACCCTCCATGTGCACACATTCTCACAGGTTCAGTGCGTTCACACACACATTCATGAACATGATTGAAACATGCAGGGTAGTGACAGGAAGTGCTAAAAGGCAAATGCCCCAAAGTGTTCCCTCAGTCTCTCACGAGAGGGAAATGTGTTCTCTGTCCACTTAGTGCCTTCACACAGTCTGTCTAAGTGCTCTGTTTGACCTACTCAGTCTCTCAGATTCCAGAGCAAAACTCATCGCGTCATTTGAGACTCGCTTACTCACATTTGTTTGCTAAGAATTAGAACTACGACCAGAGACACTGGAGCAAAACTAAACACACTGCTTACTCAAGAGCAAATGGAAGTAGCTCTCTCTGGCTAAAAGTAAATAAAAAAAAAGAAGGAACTGTCTGTTTTGAAAGTAATTTGGTACAATCCAGTGATGGGTTTGATCAGCAAAGACCTAAAGCAAGAGGCATAAATGGCTCCATTACAAATGGAGCAAAAGTGTTATCAGGCAGTTGCCAGATCATCTGACAGTCAGGCAAAATAGAGAGTGAAGGTCACCAGACCTAGATGATGCCTCATAGCCACATTAGGCCAGTACTTCTCAAATTTTTAGACCCCACTATGGGTCACAAAACACCAAGTTAAACAACTACAACTAGCAACGTATTGTTTTATTGTTTTTTTATTTCATATGATTCAAACAACAGCCATAGATTCAAAAATAGTAGTTATATAATATGAATATAAGCTATTTAAAGTGTCAATAGAAAGAGAGGTCATTAAGTGGGTTTACATGAGTTTTGGTGGGGGCAGTGCGGGGCATACAGATGTCACAGTGGTCCATTGTTGGAGCTAATGAGATATTGTACCTGGCTCCTCCCTGAAGCTCTGTCATCAATTGAGCTCCCACCCCACAGAGCACCCCTCCCCTGAGCTTCCCTTACACAGCTCTGTGGCAGCAACAACCAGCAAACACCTGGTGGAACAGCATGTCTGTTGAGCTTGTAATACTAGCTACTTCTCAGTCCAGTCCTTTTCAGGTAAAAAAAATGTCTTCATCATGGAACTGTACTTTTGGATTCTAAGGATACTACCCTCTTCTTACAATTCCTAAGAAACAGCATGAAGCATTGTTGTGAAGATGTGCTGAAGTGGGAGTGTCAGAAATGGTAGAAGGTTTTTCAAGAGACAGAAACCAATTTCAAGGTATTTAGATAACAATGCAAAGTCAAATAGGGCTGTACATTATATCAAAAATTTATCATCATTGCAATAACAGCCTGTTCAATATGCATATAACAAAAAAACTACAATAAATGGTTTGCCTAAAAATTTAGCATTTATGCGAACTGTATGTCACTCAGACAGAATTTTTCACCAGTCAAATGGAGCCCTTCAAGCATTTGGCCAATTGGAAGGATCTCTTCATATTTAAAAAAAAAATCATGCTGGAAAGAAATTGATTATATTGTTTTTCCTCTGAACCCAGAGCAGAAAGACATGAACATTACATACTTATGTATTTATTCATTTATCACAAGTCATGTTGTGATTGCGATATTAAGCACTGTTATCACACATCACAGGTTTTCCTAACTTCATGTAGCCCTGAAGTCATATGCATTTTTGATACATACAACATGGTCATAACAACTGAAGTTAACATAGCTACTTGATTCTGGTATAGAATTTAACTATGTGCCTGGAAATGACATAATACCCCCACACCAGTGGAGAATTCCAGAGTTGCACAAGTGTTTCTGCTTCTTGTGTATTTTGTTGTTGTATTGGTTACCTGGACCTGCAGTATGTCCGACCAAACATACTGCAGGACAAAAAATGGTTCTCAAATGACAGCGACCTGCAGATCACATGATCAAAATGCCATTTTCGTGGGCACAAATGCGGAAGAGGGGATAGTCTATAGCACAGAAATGTACACATCATCTGTTGTCTACAGTCTAGATCAGGGCTATTCAACTAAATTTCTCCAGGGGCCACAGTTACTGCAGACCAACAGCTCAGGGGCCAAACATCCAGCAATTAAAGTCATTATGTAAATAAACCAAGTATTACAAAAGTCAGTTACCTTTGAAATATTTATTTTGCTGCATTTAACCAAGAATACAACATATAGAACCCTATGTAATAGAAGTAGTGATGATAAAACAATGTCAAAAATAACAAATAATACCTCCTATTTAACACAAATATTATTTTGACATCTCTTTCTTGCCAAATTTTTAAATAAATTTTATTTTCACTTTCATAGTTTTATCTTCAACTGCTTGTAGTTTTAACTGTCTTGAATGTTTATAGAAATGTTTTTTACCAGCTTCTAGCCAAGATTCTGACGTTTCTGTAGATACCAAACATGTCTATGTTTAACTAAAAAAAACTTAGAGTAATTAAAGTAGAAAACCAGGGGTTTGGGATTAAGTGATGAATGAACCAATGGGCGGGCCATACTTTGGGCCGCCAGTTGAATAACCCTGGTCTAGATTGTTTATGCAATCGTATGTTTCTATTATAATTTAGTTTAGTAGTCATGGAGCACGTTTGCGTTGGAGTTGGTCACAAAACTGTGCCGCTGTGCAGCAGTGAAACGCTCTTAAAAAAAACCAGACGGCGTCAAAACACCAAGGAGAAGTAGCAAAACTGTCGGCAAAGTAACACGATTTTGTAGCTGTCGACAATCAACCACAAATATTTCACCCTCCTCTGGAGTCCAGAGTGTGTTTAGATCACTTCTACCATGGTTAGTGACCGTATAGTACATTAATTAAAAAGGTAGAAAGGTTGCACACTATGAACTGTAAAGTGTTTTGAACATTATGCAATCTACCCTGGTCTTGTAAACGCACACTGACAGTATCAAATTATAATCACAAAATGTTCAGTATTGTGCAGTATGTACCCATTTGGACTATGTAAGATATAGTTACTAATAATATCAGAGAAAGTCACACAGAGTCATGTCAACACAGCCTCTCTGTCGGCTCTGCAGACTTCAGCAGCTCGTAAAGATCGTTACTTTCAATAAAGCTAAATACCTTGATTTAGATTTATTATTCAGTGGATCCATGGATGTCCTGAAAGACACGTTTTAAATACAATGTATTATGATCCTGGTAATGCTCGTCTGCGTTGTTCAGTGGCCTTTTTGCGTTTTTTTCTCCCCTGCTTTTGTGGTTCTCCCACACTGGTTTTATCACTACAAGCTTGCTAGCCCATGAACATGGCGCGGAGGGTAAAAAAGTCCCGGATAAGGACGTCACTGAGAACCATCTATTACAAGACAACACGCTCGTGAAGGATGTTTGTTGTGATGCTGCATTTTAAAATCTAAATGTCTCAGCAGCTGGTTTTAATGAGCCCTGTATTGTGTCAGGTCATTCTGATGTCTTTAAACACCAAGAGTCAGTTGGAGGTTCTCTGTGGCCTTTGTCGTTCAACCACAGGATGGCAAATCAAAGCTTAAGGAAGAGTAAAAAAGAAAAAAAAACACATATTTCACTGCAGTATAAAGACTTTGAACTTCTCCAAACAGCTACTGAAATGTCATGTCCACTTACACATCTCAATCCAGGGAGCAACTCGCACACTTTGTCCTCATGTGTCAAGATCAAAGACCCTTAGCTACCAGACACTAAGCGATTTTCAGTCCAGCTGAAATTGTACACTCACCTGTTCTTACGTTGTGTTACAATAATTAGCATTTTGTTTTAGCACGTTTTACTTGCCACTCAGTGTCAAGGTAGATGTAGCAAAGCCGCACTGCAGGGACTTAGACAAAGCACCGTCTCCACTTCGACATGCACTTCATAATGCATCCTCCAGCAGACACATAATAGTGCTCTAACAGACCCAGGGGAGATTGTTAAAATAGCGGGGCAGGTTAGGTAAGACTCGCAGTGAAGTATTCCCATGTGGGGATCATCAAATAGACACCTAAGGGATTGATAGCAGCCTTAAGCCACTTCCTAACAGTCACACATTGGACAGATATGACTGCGAGGATGAGTCCCAGGTGGACGAGAAATACTTCACAGTACCCTTTAGCTGTTGGTTGTCATTAGAAGCCAGGGGATATGAAGGGTGGGTTTGTTACTTGGCGAGCAGACAGCAGTGCTCTTTGCTGGCTTAATGATTAAATGGGGTTGCAGTGAAATGAGTTAGGGGGGAGGGGCGGTGATAAGCTGACACAGAGGAAAATGAAAAGAGACTGCACAGCTCCTGCGGAGGTGGAGGTGGCTCCTCTTCTTTAATCATAACTGCTTGGAAACAATTTTCACTTCTTCTCATTTCTTTTTCCCCCTTCAAATTTTCTTCAACATGAACAATGTGTGACCAAAAAGAATGAGAGGTGAGAAGCTAACAGAGAGAAGCTGTTCCTGCAACCGAAGCATCAGCTTTTTACTCTCATCTCCTCCCAGACCTGACTTTTAGCTTCTGATTTTTATATACAGTATTACTATAGAAATACACAAAGACTGATTCATGTATTTAAACATCTGCTGATGTTTCCTGATTTTAGATTTTACCCAGACACATTAATTACATTGCTGCTTTCAGAAAAGATAATGAATCATGGCTAAACTGATAAACCACAAAGGCAACAGTACCACTTCATTTTTGTCCATGTTTACAGTTGTGTATATAAACTTAGCAGAAAAAGAAAAGATTTTTGTGTTTGGTAGATTATTTCTTTGTATCAGTGCTTCTTGGTAATAAATCTTTTACCGGGCACCTGGTTGGCAGCACCTGGGTGTACCAGAAGCTCAAAACAAGTGTTAATAGCAACATCAAAATAAGATGTTTGGCAGAGATTTGGCTAATTTTTCAGGTGCACAACCCACATACTCATCTCTACTGCTCATCCCACAAATGCATGTTTCTTACAAATGTGGTACAATTTAAAGGGAAATTAACAGGCCAAGAAGCATTGTTACAACAAAAAATGATCTACCAAACACAAATGTCCGCTTACTAGAGATGGGATAAATGGCTCTTTGAATGGATCTGGATCTTGAGGAGCCGTTTCTTTCATAGAGCCGTTTAAAAGAGCCGTAAGATTTTGATCAAGTTACGTCATCATGTAGGGAAATACGTCATCACGTCGCCGTACGTGATGACGTCATCACGTTACGTGGGTGGAACCATGCGTTTTGTCAAGCGGAAACCCCCTCCCCCTTTCCCCGTGAGCTTCTGTACTCCACTGCTCTGCCTGTTTTCCGTGAAAAAGCAAACCGGGAGTGATTTAAGGATGAAAAAAAAAAGATTATATGAGGAATAAAACAATAAAACTACAAATGGCTCATTACTGCCTGCGATTCGGCTCCCATCGTTCATTGTAAAGAGCTGTTCAAAAGATTCGGATCGTTCGTGAACGTCACATCTCTACCACTTACTTTTCGTGTTAAGTATATTTATATCATATATATTAGCATCAGAAAGATCCTCTGCTGATATCATCAGCTGAGCTGTTCTGACTTCTCTGTAAAACCTAAAAAGTTTAACACAAATTATTTAAGGAAACTGATGGATGATGAATTATTTGAGTTTGTTACCTCGAACCGTTAACGTCTAAGTTACTATGACTGTTTACATTATTACAAAATGTGCCTAAAAATATTTATTATGCAAAGTAATTTCTGTTATATAAATTGAGTTAGTATAGCGTAACACAATTTTTTAAGTTAGAATGACTTCAAGCTTAGTTTATATATATATTTTATTTTTGGGATGGATTCAATAGTTGGCACTTTTTAACATTTTTTGTTATTAAAATTAAACTTAAATCACATAAAAGGAAATGTTAAAATGATTTGCTTTAATTTAGTGATTCATTAGGACACAACCTATTTTTTATAACCAGAGGCAAAGATAATTTACAGATTTCTATTCAAATTTCTGTCAAGTCAAATCAAAGTACTCAAAAATTTTCAGTTGTTTTAAGTCATAAGAACTGAAAAATTCTAGACTATAAGTATCTGCAAAACACTTGAGGTAATTCTACAAAATTATATTTTGAGTACAGTGTGTTTGTAGAATAAGGTTATCCCAACTTTTTTCGAGTGTTTAAGTTATGACATCTTAAGTTTTTGAAACAGTTTTAAACCAGTTTTGTTGTTAGTGTGGTTAGCATTGCTAACTCCTGCATTTACTTCTTAGATAATAAATACAGCCTTCTTTGACTTAAATTTTCCCCAACAGGCTGTTTCATGACAAAATAAGGTTTAATTCAAAAGGATGTAAAAAGTGAAATTTTTTCTGTAATCCATAATAATCCCTGTAAACTGACACTGTTAGCTCTGATGTTTTATATTCTGCTATCTATGTCTCAACATGCTTGCATTACACACATTACAAGTTGTCATAAAAAATGTTTTGGACCCTGAACCCCTTTAGTTAGTGACTCCTGTTTTAATAAAGGCAGGAGATGAAGATTTAAGCTTCAGAACAGAGGAGGGACAGTGTGTATTGTTTTCAGCCCATCACTCTTCTCTCGGATGCCTCTTCATTCTCAAGTGCACTTTATTTTAAAAACACGATAGATTCCATTAAAGTCAGTCGCTCATCATCCTGTCACCAGCTCCACTGGGGCTTACGGCGGCAAATGAGCCAACGGGATGAACGGAGATGATGAAGATGATGATCACGCTGCTGTTGAAGATGACAGGCATGGATGTGTTAATGGGATCACGTTTGCATGATGCAGCTGTTTTGCTTCTTCAGTTCCACCTCTCACTTTTGTGTTCGCAGGATCTCTGCCACAAGGATGAAACTCACTGCCAAACAGCAGGATCAGACTCTGCGTGGTGGTGAAAGCAGTGAATCAGCAGTGTCTGTATCTGCGTGCGTGTTTGTGTGTGTTTGGATGATCCTGAGCAGTCTGTTCCGACAGAGCACAAAGAGCAAACTGTGACAAGAGACCCTGGTTCAGACATATGTTTAATGTGCCACTCTGCACATGCACACACAGCCGTGGCAGCATGGGTTCACATATGTCGCTGACTGTTCCTAAATTTACTCTGAATTACGAGATGATTGCTTACACACACAAACACACCTATGTTAAAGTGCTCACTCAAGTGAATGTAATTCACACAAGATCCAAACACACACACTCTTCCTACAGCGATACAAGGCGGCTGCAGGGAACCACTCGACTGCTTAAAGCCCCCGAAGCGCGTGTCGGCTCCTCCCTCCATTCCACGTTGGGGATCTGCATTTTAACTAAACATCTGGCTGTGTCAGCACCAGTTCATCACAGCGGGGACACAATCCTACCCTACCAACACACACATACGTGCACACTTCCCTCCATATCCTCTGCGTCTGCCTCTTCGTGTCGGGAGGCTGCATTCGTGCAAACGCCTGCGCCACACAGAGGTTTTTCGACTTGATGAGAAAGAGCAATGGGCCATGCATATTCATACACCTAAACATTTAAAATTGCTGCTATCTGACTGCATAAACATGAAAATCTTTTGGATGTTGGGTGGAAGAAAAATACCAATGTTTACCCACAAATGTCAAACGGCCTCATATGTGAGGTGTTTGTATGCTGAAATAAAACTACCCACCAAGCTTTGGCAATTAATTAGCTCCTACCTACACTACATTAACATTAAGGTTGAGTCACCCCATTAAATGCATAATCCTTCAGGGAAAGTGGTTCATTGTTAGTTGAGAGAAAGTGCAAATAGCTTGTTACAAGCAGGATTTATTTGATGTTAAGGGTCTCACTGCTAAAGCATTCAACACAGCTGGTATGATTTCTTTTTGAGGGTTGACAAGGATAATTATGGATTTTGATCTGACCCTTTTAAGGAAATTAGAGAACAGAAGTTGTGTCTTTAGAACTATTTATTTATAAAAGTTCTCACAGTGGTGGTGTCCCAATACCAATACTAGTATCGTTAGTGACCCTGATACCAAGTCCAGCATTGATACTGGGATGGTAGTATTGTTACAATTTACATTTCAAGTGAAAAGTTTGTCAGTTCCTTGTTTAAGAAAGTTATACAAGTTGAAAGAAAAATCTTATTTATTTTTAATTATTTAAAAATGTTTCAACAATAAATACCATGTTGTATATTTGACTTAGTACAGTCAGATGGGCTATATGGAAAGAGAGTCACCTTTTTTTAATTTAAAAATGTGTATTTCAAGTTTTTATTATGTAATGTTTAGGTTTTAACTCAGTAAGTACTCAGTATTGGTACTTGGTATAGGCGAGTACCTAAGCTGAACTACTTGCTCAGTTTGAGAAAAAACTGGTATTGAAACACTCCTAGCCCACACCATAGTTTTACTTATTTATTTTGGACTGTGTACTCAAGTGGGCTTGCATGCCCTAACCTTTGAAGGAGATACAAGCTTCCAAAAATTTGTTAAACATTATTTCTCTTGAGCAACTTTACTTCCTTGTAGGTGTGGAACACAACTGAGACAAATATCTGCAGCTTCGCCTGTAAGGATAATAACACAGATGGATGAGCATGCTGCCATCACATTGTTCTATTAAAACCATTAGAGATGAATAAATGTCCCGAATATAAAAAGACATTGTAAAGCTGTATTAACATATGGATATTGGTATATACAAACAGGATGCAGGCTTTACCTCTACATATGTTTTCTCTCAGTGGACCTATAGATAATCCTGTAGCTGCTGACTCATCTTCCACTGAATCACAATCTTTTGCATCATAGAAATCTAGATTACAAACATGACTTTACAGATTAAATTCATGACTTTACACCTGCTTGTAACTTAACTGACTAAAAAAACTAAATGGTTTCAACAGAATATGAAAAAAGCTAGCTGTTTTGTTACTTAGGACGCCTTTTAGCTGCAAGTATATGTCCACTTTACATCCTGACTTTTATCTTCAAAGTATCTCTTGTGTGTAAAAAACAATACAGCATTTAATTTAGTCCTGCCTCTGTACTTTAGGCACCCTTAGCACAGAATTAAGACTCTACTATTCTCTCCCCAACCTGTCTGACCCATTAGGACATGGCTGGACTGGGTCAAAGTTGGAAGTGATCATGATTCTGCTCCGCTCCTATAGGCACCAAATAGGTTTTGCCTCCTGCCCTCTCATCACATCGGCAGCGAGTTCCCATGAAAATCCTAACACATTCATTTATATACAAACCATGCCCCTAGTCCTGTCTTGTTGTGACCTTTTCTGACTGTGTCAGGTCATGCCATTCTAACATGAGCTGATGACATGATGGGGCCATAGCAAGAACCATGATGCATTGCTACCATAGGGATAAACCACCATGACCTCACCATGGAAGTTTTTTAGATTCACCAAACCATTGTGGATTTCTCATAATTTATACTTATAATAATACATACTTATCCATAAAACATACTTAATGAGGAGGCTGATGCATTCTTAATACATGCCTGAAGAGCTTTATAAGTCCCATCAAAAGCCATCCAGAAATTGTCATCCAGTGTGTAAAGGACCTTAGTGAGTTTTGTTTTGGGTTTCTTACCACACATATCTTGGTAAAGTAAGTATTTCATTCAAGTAAATTACACAAGTATAAGTGTTATTGGTTAGTACTGTATATTACTGTTAAGCAAACTATGAGTGTATTGAGTCATTATTAAGATGGAAACCTAAGTGCTGAATATCTGTGTGCCAGAAGCAGATTGTTTGTTTAAGTGTTAACATGTTTTTCTAGTATATTTTGGGCCCCTTCCCTAAATGCTCCGTCTATTCTGACTGGTCAGCCAATTATCAGACACAGTGTTGTGCCAAGCTATATATAAAATATAACATGTTGATGCAAACGTGACAGTTTTTTTTAAGTCTGGACTACAAAAAGAAAACTTTTTTGTGGGAAAAATAACCATCTTGGCTTCAGATAGTAGTTTGTTTTATTTATGTTGTTAAGTTTTTAATTTCAAGTCCCAGTTTTAAACTAAAATGAACGATAAATTTAGATTATTAGTACATACAGTGTATTTTGTTTGAGTGGACTAGTATGACAATATCTAACAATAGATTATAAACAAAAAGATTTCAAGCAAGTTTTTATTCCGGTTCATCTAACATTCTTCAGCTTGTTCTATACCAAATACCATCAGTATTTTTAAACTGTTTACCCCCAAGCTTGCGTGCCATAGAAAAAAAACAATCTAAAGCCTCTCATTCTCTTTAGAGCTTTGACTAGATTGATGATTGAACTTGTTTTGTTTTGATAGTTGGATGTTTAAAGGAGACATATTGTGCTTTTTAAATCTTTTTCACATTTAAATCATTCAGTTGGGATCTATATAAATTGAAACTGCAATGGCTGGGTGGTTGGTCCCGCCAGTCTGGCGCTCCCCTTTGTCCTGTCCATGGTCTGGGGCCCCCAGATCCTGGCGGTCTGCCTGGAGAGTGAGGTAATGGGACCTCACTCCCTGGG
>JARVJO010000365.1:6840403-6861227 GCA_031762555.1 Cynodonichthys magdalenae | reverse complement strand
TAAAATTTTTAATCGCAGTCAATCTCAAGATATTTTTGTGACTAATCACGATTAATCTCAAATATTTTTTTAGAAACAATCACTCTACTAGTGAATTTTGCATAATAGGTGCCCTTTAATGTTTTGTATTAACTGTACTGAATGAGAGTTTTGTTTTGAAATATCTGATCACCAAGACAGGATGTGTTGCCACAAGTTTGGTATTGCGGTGATATTGCGTAGCTGAAAGAGTTAAAATATCTGCATATTAAACAGACCTCCATGCGTGGCTGTGATACATTCATTCCAAAGCTGAATTAAAGTAGTAGGCCTATTCCCGTTTAATAGTGAGCATTTGAATTTGTTAATTAACCGTCAGGCACAATAGTAATGAATGACTTTTGAGTTTCTCACGCAATAGAAATTTGCAGTAATGCTAAAGAAAAAATCCCTCTGTGTCCCCTCGTGGGCTCTGTACACTTTGTACTCTAACCCCCACCCTGCCAAAAAAAAGATACTTTTTGTACCCATCTTCAGATTTTTAACTTGTTCTAAAATGATAGAACAGAGGAATCTTAGAAATCAGAGTTATCAGAGAAAATTAGTTTTGGAAGAATCTTTAGCCAAGCACAAATTATCATGGTCTATACTTTGATTTGTCATAAATAGAGGCGTTCTTGCCACATAATACAAAAATACAGGTATTTCAGAGTTTTCTAAAGACAAATAAAAAACTGCTTAAAAAGTACTGAAAGTAACAGAGACAAACCTTGTATGGTCCCCGACGTTCAGTTACTCCTTTGTCAGATTTTTGTTTCTTCTTGGTTGTGCTTTTGTCTTGGTTAGTACTTGGCCTGCACTGCTCATGCTTCTGTTCTGCTGGGTTTCACTTCACTTTCTTTTTTTTTCTTCTTTGTTTTGTTTAGTTTTTCAATAAAGCCAGTCTATTTCACATCCACCCACCTGCTACCTTTCAGTCTGTATTCAGGTGCTGAATCCACCAACTGGTGGGTTAGTTTTGACCTGCAGTGTGAATGTGCACCTCACATCCCGTAGAACAAGGAATGACCATTACATGCACACATTAAGTATTTTACAAACCTTCTATAAATCATGTTTTGGCTTATTAAAAAAAAAGACTTCTCATTATTTTGTGAACAAATGCCAGGGAAGAATCAGGAGTGAGCACAAACTAAAACAAGCCACCTGTCTGGTGACGTTACTGGTCATTAGTGGGCATCAGCGTCTCCAGGTAGAGGCCTGAAGGTTGAACTGTGCCTCCGAAGCAGATGATACAATGTATTTATACACGTTGGTTAGACTATATTATGACCTCTGTCGACTGCAGCCAACTTTTATTTGTTTATATAATTCCACCAAATCCCTGCCACAGGAAAACGCTAATGCTCCATGTCGCTGTGCCTTCATTCAGTCACTTCGGTATAATAATTAATCAGAATAAACATACAACGCTTGACAATAAGGCTTTTATATTCAGTACTAATCAGACAACTCATTAGGCAGTAATGAGCCGTCTCTGCCTGCTCTTGTCGTGTTTGGGGGAACTTCGGTGCACGGGGAGAAGTGTTGGTTTGTGCGTTACCGCACATATACGGAAACACACACTTAGAAACACACAAGCCAACACTCATGTAGTCCCACTCCAATTATGGCAGCATTTCACCCGGGAAGAAGCCCACTTACCCAGTATTCACTTTATGAATAATTGATTGTTTGCGCCAGCGTTATATTTGTAAATACACGTTTGCTCTCTGATTAATAGTTTTCTAGACATACTCATTTGTTCAATTTGATTAGACTCTTAAATGTATTATTTATTAGCTGAAATTGCTCTCTGGTTATTAGTCATCACAAGGGCAACAATAAGATTTGGCATAAGGACGCATCTGCATGCAAACAGACATGTTCATATCAATACTCACTTGTTCAAATGCAGGTGGCAGTGAGTGTGTGTGTGTGTGTTTGTGATTAGGCTCATTGTTTGGATGTTAGGAGTGTTATGACTTCATTTCAGCTTGTGTTAGTATGTTTTCAAGTCTTACATAATTATTTCTAATTCTTTAAAACTGAATAATCAACACATTTATTCAATTTATCAAATAAGTCCATTTATGAAAAAAAAACTCTTTTATGCAGAAATATCTTAAAAAGCTGAATTTTCTCTTGGTGCATACTGAAAGAGAAGCATAATTTTAATGAATTTATTTTTCAGTTAGCTTTTAAAATGTTTCCATCATGTCCTCCTTTACAGAGCTGCGAACATTAAGATAAGTTTATAAAATATGGGCGTCTGCATCATTGCCTGCTTTGTCTAATTTCTTTCAGTCTGCTGAGTTAATTTATGAAGAGACAAAATAAATGTGGCCCAGACAAGGACACACAATATTGGTTAGAAATCAGAACTTTATTCACTGAAGGACAAAGAGGACACAGCTAGGGAGAGATTGTCAAACAAATATAAAGAAAAGTAATTTTTCTGCATTTATTTTATCTCACTGTTTTAATTGGTGCAGAATGAAAACTGGATGGGCTTAAAAAAACTGTCAAAGCTGAATCTGTACCTGATTTAGAGTAAAAACAAAAAGCGGTTTTAACTCGGTCCGTTTTACAGATATTTGGCTAACATTTGGTGTGGTAGTAGCTAAGAGTCAATGCACCATCATCAAGCTAAACAGAACAAGTAAGATAGTGTTTTCTCTTTTATTTGTTTGTTTTATCAGCAGAGTTTGGAAATTCATGAACTAAAGAGTTTGTATTTAAATGTAAGTTTAACAACTTAGCTGACGAAATGTTTGCTGCAATGAGATGTTACATAAAATGCACAGATACTGAAAATGATCAGTGTTTTTTTAATGCATTTACATGTAACTTTTTTAATAATACTAAAGAAAAGACATGAAGGCACGTGATATAAAATGTAACGCCATGGTAACAGGGCAGTGCGTGCTCATGCAAACATACATCATCCAAAGACTCGTGCGTCTCATTTCACAGCCGTTTTATGTAGTTTATGTGAGCTGCAACCCCTGAATTGAGACCTTCACACATGTGGCTTATAACAATATAATAGTAATGACCTCATCATAATACTGCGTGGACTTAACAAAAAAAAATTGCAGAATTTATTTGGCGCTGGTATTCAGCCTAAAAATGCAGGGATATAATTTCTGTTCACGTCTGTTCTAACTATCAACCTGAAAGGGAGCAAAAAAATAAACAAAAAAACAACAATATCTTTCTTTCTTATTGTTTTCCACTTTGGAGTTTAAGTCTGTAGCTGTGCTTTCCTGTTTTTGGAAACCACAGCACAGTTGGGCCTTCGCTGAATACCTTGAAACTTGTTGCAAAGAGGAGTCGTGGGGAAAAGCCCAACAACTTCTTGAGGGGTAGGGGTGTGTGTGTGTGTGTGTGTATTGATTACTGAGTTGGTTTGCGTGCAGGTTGGCGTGTGCTACTGTTCTCCTTGTATGTGCCAGGAGGCCAACTGAGGAGGGAAGGAAAAGCAGCATTGCTTTCCACCATATGCCAAATATGAGCCTGCCTGCCAATTTGTGTGTGTGGGGGGGCATTGGTGGGAGGAGGAGGGGAGAGATACTGGCAAGTGCTAGCAACGGCTGAATTCTTGACAGAGGGAGATGAATAATTGAACATGTGCGAGGCAAAGTTCTGTTGGGATGGAGTGGGGTGCTTTTCTACATGGTAAAGGGGAATAGAGACAGTCAGGCTGTCTGCAAGCAAATCTCTCGTTTAGATGGTGCCATGTTTGTTTTCTTGTTAACATGTCGAAAAGTTGCAGAGATTTTCAGATCCAATTAAAGTGATTCACGAGAAGATGTGGGTGAGGGGAAGAAAAAAAAGAAAGCACAGCTCATTGGGCATCGATGCTCATCATTGATCACACGAGTTAGCAATGCAACTGCTCTGGAGACTAAAGAGATTAGAAACCATAATTGATGAATACAGAATGTTGTTGGGAAATCAATGCAAGTTATTTCGTAAGTTCAGACATTTATTTAATTGGGTATGCCTTCGCATTCAAACCTTAATAATTTAGTAGACACAAACAACCTCAAGTAGCTGAAGCAGTTGAACAAACTTGCAGCTTCTTACACTAAAATATATATACATATATATTTCAAGATCTGAAGTGAAATCTTCTTCTAGTTGGGGGTACATTGGTTACAGAGACATGTAACAGCTGATTAAGTCCTAGTGTTAAGGCTCCCACATACTCGGGCGAACTGTGTGTGCGGTCCATGAGCCGCACGGACTCTGCTCATATTGTCCACGGATGTTTGAGACTTCATACTCGAGCGTACTGACCGCCTGACAAATTCTTTGATTTCTCGCAATTACATTAATGGCATCAAGGATGAGGAGGAAGAGAGAGTTTGCATTTTAGCTTTAAAACAACAAAAGAAAAGAACTTACCTTACGCAGGGTTTGAGCTATTTCCTCCCACAAATTTGTTGCTTTCTGAAAGTCTTCATATTCCTTCACTGATGTATCATAAAGTTTCCTAATCTTCTCCATGAGACGCTCTTCAAAATTTCATCCACAAATGACACCGATTCTTAACTTTATAAGCTAGGTGTTGCATCCAAAGCAGTTTGATGTGAACTCACTGGGCAGTTTATTGTGCAACACCCCGGATGTAAAAAAATTATCTCTGTGTGGACCAGTCCGGCGGACAGCCGCTTTGAGTCCACCTAGAGTCCACGTGGACCTCCGCGGAGCAAAGTACGCTCGAGTATGTGGGTGCCCTAATGAAGTCATTAGAAGGTTTAAGAGGTTAATACATGTTGTGTTTGAGGCATTTTTCTAAATGTTCCATTTTACATGAATGCATCTATTTATTTGATCTCAATCAAAAGATGATCCCAACTACCTGCCTTTATAACCTCTTTGTCTACTGTGTTCTGTATGTTACAAGCTACCTTTTAATAGAGCTTCAGTATTGCTCTAAGACATGTGCCAAACCCAAGGCGTGTGGGCCACATCTGCCCGTCATTAACATTTTATTTGGCCCAAAAGTCAGTACTTTAAATGTAAAATAGTTTTACAGTTTCTTTTTTTGTCACTGGATTTAGTTCATTTTTCTCATGATGACAGCTGGCCAACTTTCAAGCCAAGAAAATTAAGTTTGATTTTTTCAATAAACTTTAATTTTGGTGTGGAAAGAGCAACAGAGAATCAACTACAATTGTATTTTTTCTGTATTCTCTTTATATTTTAAAGTCAAATACTTGATTGTTTAGGTAGGTTTTTTTACTACTGATTTTCTGTATTGTGATAAAATATATCTTTCGATATTTGTCGGTAGAATGTAAGGTAAAACAAAAGAATGCTAAAGATGTCTTTCTAAATTTATTGTTTTATGTTGCCAATAGAATATGTATGTTTTAAATGCTACATAAAATAATATTTGGAAAATGTAATATGTATTTCTATGAGAATAATTTCTTTTAAATCATTTTTTTTCAATAAATACTAACAGTGATTGGCACTTGGTTTTATTGGGCGAAGTAACTCTGTCCGATATCACTGTTGTAAGAAGTCAAAACCCCTTCAACATTTACAATATTTGTAGACAACGTACACATTTTATCATCTCCTGTTGGGGAAAAAAATGCTTTATAAAGTTTTTATTGTTTACCCTTTTTAGTTCTAGTTTTATTTTAAAATGTGTGTATGTTGTAATAGTAAGTAAGATGTCACAAAGACTGGAGCAGGAGGACAGTTTGAGGCCAACACATGCGTTTGCTCTGCGCTTCTTCCCCTCGTTTGTAATAAAGTGCTGATTTTGCTTGTATTGTATGCAAATGTTTTTGTGTGGAGTGGAAACCACATGATGAAGAGACCTAGAGGCAGGATGTGAGATAACCAGATGACCTCACAGTCATTTAATCAAATACAAGATAACTCAAAGACCTCTGGAGGAACTTTAAAGATAGGACTTATCATGTAAGATGGTATTCAAAAACTGGCTCAGAGGCATATATTGTTAGTGTGATGAAATTAGATTATTACCAAGTTCAGGGCAGTGATGCAGGTGTCTCAGCTGTGGGTCAGACCCATATTTAATTTTTATTGCTGAACAAAACGTTGCTAAAGACAGAACTTTTGAACTTCAGTACATCATTACCTCAACATTAAACCCTAATTGTTTTCTTTCTTAAATAGTAGAACCTACAACAACTGTGTCTTTGTTAACTGTATATTTTAGAAAAGCTTGTCTTAGATAAACATACCAAGTTTTAATTGTGTATTATTACTCACACCTTTCAAGTAATGTTGCTGCTAGTCCTCTAAATAGGTTAAAAAACACCAATCTAACTAATTATATGGATTGCTGTCCAGTAACTGAGAGGCATTAATACCAAAACCAAAACCTCTTGTGTGGCAGAGGTTAGAGAAGGTGAACCTGGCAACAAAAGAAAATGTGTGGGAAACGCTCATCTGGTCATTTATGGGGCAAAGCCCTTTACCCACCCCCTGTCCCACATGTGCTCACATGTGTGATGGTAACAAAGCAGAGAAATAATTTCCCCACTAAGTGACAATGAAGAAAATAAAAAAAAAGTTATTTGGATCAAGATAGAAAATAGAAGCCATCCATTTGAGTCCAAAAAAAAGTATTTGTGTTGCCAAAAGCTGAACTTGATATTATCATTATCATTAATTTATTTAAATAAAATTATTGCTGAGAAAAAGGAGCAATGAAACTTTATACAACCAGTTTCTAATGACATTGATATTATCAGTTGCTATTAAATATTCTGGCTAAAAAGAATATAGGAGTTGATGGAAAATTGAGCTGTACAGATTGATTCTGATCAAATCTCACAAAGCAACTTGAAAGGACGTGAGAAGGTCAGCACAAACAAACGTGAAGAACCTCCACGGCTGCCTTTTCCTCTGTTCTGCCACTGAACTGTGGCGTTATTGTTTGAACGAATGCCTTCCAGGACGATGTACAGTTTGTGCGACGTGCATATGAAACAGACCTTAGGTTTTTTTTTTCTGGGTTTTATTGGAGAAACATAAGAGAGGCACAGATATCATGCTGAGCGTTTGAAGAAGATGATGAATTTCACCGCTGCCGGCAATGACAAGAAGTAGAAGAGAGAAAACAAACTGTATTCTCCTTAAATGGAGTTGCCTTGATAATCGACAGAGACAAATGCGAATGACTACAAAGCTGTGACAGCAAATCTTCTCCAACGGTCGCCTTACATTCCGGTTATGTCACTGTCTCGCTATCGCTTGTGACTTTCCATTAATCCTCAGAAATTGATCTGTTGTGTCCTCTTGTTTACCTGTGTCTTTGTTATTTCAATGCCACCTTTTCTGAAACCTATTATATTCTAATAATTGTGGTCTCTCTCTTCTCCCCTTCTCTCTCTTTCTCTCTCTGACAGATACCACCCTGTCCAGCGAGCGTGGTAAGTAGCATCGTCACACACTCCCTCGGTTTTAGAGCCATCTGCGTGTGGACTCCACTAGTAACGGCACAGCGGCTGTTTGCGTTGATGTGGAAGAAGCCACTTTCAGACGCTAGTCTCAGTGGGGGAGTGCCAAGCCACAAACATCATTTGCATCAACAGGAAGCTGTTTTCCTCTCCATCACATTGTATGTCACAGCAAATGTTGAAACGAGGAAAGAGGCAAAGCGAAGGCAATTATGAAAGCAGCATCCACACACCCATGAGGCCAATCAGAATTGAAATTTAGCATATTTTCTCTGTGTGCGTTTTGCCTCGACCTACTTAGTCAATTTACCCCCTTTTGACTTCGATAGTATTCAATAACAAGCCAAGAGGGAGAATCTTTTTTACTTTGTCTCTTTCCAACTCTAATGCAGCACGTCTCCGTATGGTCAAAATAAAGGGTAGATAGATTCCCCCACTGTGGTAGCCTCTTATTTAGCTTACAGTCTGATTCCTGTCTGTTGTGCTTGGAGAAACACTTTAATCCCTTCATCAAACAGCTGAAAGCAAAAGTCCATCTGCTGTACTGTTTTTGTTTGTCTCGCTAATTTGCATGTGTGTGATTGAGCTCCGATCAGGTGTCGGTTTGTGTTTTTAGCACAGTGAGAGGACCTGCAGCAGCCACACTGCTTTATGTCTTCTAGCTACACCGAAAGGTAGCATCTCCCTGGGTTGTGAGCAGGGCTCTCAAGTCTTACGCATTGACCGTGAGATACACGCATTTCAGGATGTGCACACGACACTCTTTGCATTTCTCATGCTAAAACACACACACGCAGAAATGCACACACACATTTTTTGAAAACAAATGTTTCCTGCACACTGCATTCAGAGCCGGTCGCTACTGTCAGTCACCCGTCGGTGCGAGTTATGGTGTTAGTGCTTGGAGCATGAGGGGAGATATAGCTACGATTTTTTCTTCGTTTTGCCCCTTTTTCATGCAATAATTGATTTACTTTGATTTTTTTAATGGACTTTGTTTTTATGAAAAAACAAATAAACAAAAACCTTTCAGCTTCTACCAGTCTACTTTTGAAGCTTCACACAGCTACAAATGACTCTTCTCCTGCCCTGGTTTACAGGATGTAATTTTTACTGAATGTTTTTCCTCTCACAGAACAAAATTATATTTATCAAAACTAATAAGTCATAAAAAAGCAAATAACTGAATCGTCTGGGATAAGTAGTAGTTTGCAATTGTGCTTTAGTCTTTAAATATCAACAATCAAATAAAACTGTTTTAAAACACAAAGAAGAGGTGGTGGCTAAATTGGGAAGTACACAATTTTTTTGTAAATGCTTTTAAAATGTATATTTTGACTTTTTCTTTTTTAAGAAAATGACAAATAGCCCATAGGCATCATGGTTATTATTTGTGAAAGGAAGTCCCCCTTATACAGTAAAATCTAATTTTTTTGATCCCCACATTTACAATAAAATGTTAGTTCACCCACACTGTTTCCTGTGTCTAACAGAGAGGTCCTCAAACTTGGGTCCCAGGATCCCCAGGGGTCCACGAGCTGTATCTTAGGGGTCCTACAAAAGTTAAAATAAATTGTTAATTTGGTTTTGATTTTAAAAAATGCATATGGAGAATAATGCACTAATAAAACAAACATACCAAACCAAACAAAAATACCATTCCCAGGGAATTACTGGATTAAAATGACAGTAAATTATTTTTAAAACCGCATCGGTTTTATGAGGGGGTTCCTGGAAGATTTTCACCCTTGTAAGGGGTCCTCAGACCCCAATTGTTTGAGAACCCCTTCCACTTGACCTATAGAATACTCACACAAAGTGTTACTTATGTAGGTAAAAGTATGTTTATGTTTAACAACCTGTTAAAATACACCAGAATGCAGGAAAATGCATCTATTTCTTTAAAATTTTATGGGGGCGGGACCCCCAGACACCCCAACCAGTGATTTAATACACTGTTTTCCCCTACATTAAATACCATACACCCCTGATCACAATTGTTGACAAAAATCCAAATTGAAAATTGGATGATGATGTTATTTAGCAGCTTTTAGGAAGGCCAAAAGTGACTTTTCTTCCTAAGAAGTTGGCAACAGTTTTCAGCGATTTGAAATCTCACTCATGTCAAAACTTGGGAGACCTGGTTGTGACTGATAGTTGCCTAAATTATAAACATGTTCCAAGAAATTGTACAAGAAGTTTTATTTGTTTTTTATTTTTTGAGTCACAGGCATCTCAATTGTGTCGTTTTTGTTTTTTTGTAATTTCTGCAGTGTTAGGGCAACGTTTTGCCACCTGCATGGAAGCTTTCCTATGACAGAAAACTGACAAGACTACAGTCACAAATGTCCAGGTTTAAAACCATATCTATGAAGAATTATTAATAATTATGAAAAAAATTTTATTTAACAGTGTTGACCACTATGAATGTGGCATCAGCTGTTAAGGTGGTACTAAGGTGGGTATGACATAGGTTGAGGTGGGGAACACAATAATGTGTGTGACCTAAAATACATTTTTGCAAGGTCTGAACACCAATTTATGCCATGATTTAAATCATTTTAAGGTCAAAATCCAACTACACAGCTTCCTGGGTATTTGGTCGCAAACACAGTTTTCAGTGCAATTTCAACAGAAAAATTGGAGCAATTTGCTCTTTTTTTTTGTCATTTTCTCACAATTTTGAGTTGCCAACTAGTCTTCAACAGTCATGGCTCAGTGAGATACTACCCTGAGGGCACATCATCCCCGAGTGTCGGTGTGACACTGACACAAAAAGTGATCTGGCTGCACTTCCTCTGTGAGCGATGATGGTTCAGAGCGGAACTGCCGAGTCATATAATGGCGTGGCATCGTTCAGCTGTATATCCAGATGCTGCGTGTCTGGTCTTTGAAACATCAAAGAGGCAGAAGGAAGAGAAGGCTAAAGATCTGGATCAGATCAGGCGCTTGTGTTTATTTGTGCGTGTGTGTGCAAAGGTAACCTCCATTTGCTGACGGAGGAGACAATGATACGCATCACATTAATTTTTCATTTCCAAGCTAGCAACAATGTTCTTTTTTTTTTTAAATCCAGTTAGACTTGAAGAAGGAGCAGGGGATAAAAAGTCAAATAAGGCAGAGTGTTATCTGGGATTTTGACCTCCTCTGAGTCTTTTCTCTTCCTCACCTGCTTTTCTTTCTCTCTGTAGGTGAACAGTTGCATAGAGGATGCTGATCCACAATAAAAAGTAAAAAAGGGGATAAATGACGGGATATTAAAACAGCAAGAAAGTGAGATCAGTGGGTGTTACAGCAAGGTCTTTTTCGCCTTGTTTCTGTAACGCATTCATCAGTAGTTCATTCAGAAGACTGATCATGATTCATGCCATTCAGGGCTGTTTTTCCTACATGTGTTCAGTTTTAGAAGAATACATGTACATACATGACAGCGTCTACCTGCAGTGATAATCGCACATACTTGAGCTGGTTCTTTGTGTCTTGCTGTTAACAAGCTCTGTCTGCACCCTCAGCAGGGACCGGGAGTGTCTGATAGGCCTCCTCAATATGAAGTGGCTACGGGCGCATCCTCTCCAAGCTTAATTGGCTGTACCTGAGGCGGGAGGGCAAGGTGTAATTGTGATAAGAGGGGAAAAAAAGCTGTGCTTGGCTGGTTTTAGTGCCCTTATCTATAATCTCCAGATTGATTATAGTTTTTCTGCCAGCTGTGCAAATTGTTCAACCCTATCACCAAGACTTGAAACCATCTTAAACACAGAATATGTACTGACCACCGACTCTCAGCTCTGCCGTTTAAGATTTTATTTTCCGTTAATAGAAATTGTTAGGCGTCATATCAGAAACTAAAAATCAGGTTGGCAGCTGTAATTCTGTAGTCTAATTAACAAGGCTGCACCTTCAAAGTTCTGTATTCTCTGTGTACAGAGAGAGTTCACTGCAGTACATATGGGGAATGTTAAATAAATATTATAAATTCAAAGATTGCAACTTGGGCTTTTGTCAGTAAAACTGATCTCCACTCACTATGTCACGCATCTCTGCTGTGTCTCAATTCATGGGCTGCAGCCAACATATTGGGCAGTAGGCCGTTTGTGTCGACTGCATGAAAGGCTGTGAAATGAGATAGTCTAGCCTACAGAAGACATATGTTTGATAACAGCTTACCATGGTGATATGCTTTATATCACATTGTGTCAGTAGTTTTTTCAAGGTATAACTTCACAAAATTCTATTTTAATTGAAAAACGTTACAATTAAATAAATAAAAAGCAGTAATAATTGGGTTTTAGCTCCAGTATCAGTATTTGTAACAGCCTTTACTTTAACATCTCATTGCAACTAAACTTTCATCAGCTCAGGTGATAAACTTACATTTTAAAACAAAGTTTTGGTCTGTGATAAATTTCAAAACTCGGCCATTAAAAAAAAAGGATACTCAGATGCAGCCTATGTTTTTCGTGGTTTTTTCGGACACATAAGTAGGCGCCTATGAATTGGGGCAGTGACATAAGCCGGCCGAAAAATGTGGCAGACATCAGCTTCAACTCATTGAGACACAGCTGCTATTAACGTACATTATCTACTGCTCTCTCAAATGATCGTACAATTGGTAGGGATTCTAGGGAGAGTCTGTCGTAATAAAACAGAAAAAGATGTTCATAAAACGTATTTCGACACATCTGACTCCAAGAAATACAGTAAAGTTCAGCTGAAATGTTGGCTGGAGGGTCGAGGTCTACCAGATTTGGAAAGTGAGAGGTGATGGTAAAAAGGTTGGTGTTTTTACTGGTGTATTCTAGCTTAGCTTAAACTTAAAGTTGATGTTTAAGATTTGTGTAAGCAGTGATATTATCATCATTTGTGTGACTGACTGCAGTAGAATGCAATATGAGACTAGCATTGATGCTACAAAAGTAAAGCTACCAGTAGGCTATAGTAAAAACATTTTAAGGTTTACTGTACCTGTTTAGGGACAAAAGAATGCAGGGATGGGAACCCAGAAACTGAAAGGTTTGACAAATTGATAGCTTTTTGTCTTTGTGTTGGTCTTTTACCTCCAATAAAATGTTTTGAAGCAGGCGTCCATTGTTGCACTTTTTTCGGTCAAATTCAACTCGCCCATTGCTAGAACCCAGCCTGCATCTTAAAAGTACTCGTTTTTGGGCACGAGTGATTGCCATTGCTATGGTGTTTGAATGTCTTAACTACAGAGAAGTACATGATCAGCACGTACTGCTAAAACTATTTAGCCAGTTTGTTGAGCACATCAATAATACAAAATCTGTATCATTCCCAGATCCAAGTTCCAACATTTGAGAAAACTGGAATGCAGTTTTATTATTCCTTAATTGGTGTTTAAGTTAGAATAAAAATAATTTTATATATGCTAAAAGTAATAAATTTTAAAAAACAGAATATATTTAGGATGTGCAATTGGAAGAAAATCACATGACTGACTTGGTAAAATTTAACATGATCACTGTTGTATTCCCAAACATTTACAGTTCTTATTGAATTATTTGCGCTGCGTGAAAACACAGCTTTCACACATCATGACATGTAAATGGACTAGCACTGTAGAGAATTGCATTTTATTTTCTTTACATCTGACTTAAAAATGATTATTTATTTTGTTTTACTCCTCCACAAAAACCCAAACTGTCTTCCTGTCGTCAGTTCAGCTCCAACCAAGATTATGGGGTTAACACCTTGGTTTTAGAGATAAAAATACAATGTTTATTGCTGTTAAATAACTTTGCTCTCACTTCGACTGGAATGCTTTTGCTGTAATCAGGCTGTTGCCCACGAGTTTTCTAATGTGGAACGCCACGACATGTGAACCAAATGCCTTTTATGTAGTCTCTGCTAACCTCCCCGTCCGCCCTCCTTCATTTCGCCTCTTCTCTTTCACTGATTCTGAGTAGCTGTTAGGGCTGAAGGAGCAGCTAATGGGTTGTGAAATGTCTCCAAAAGCTAGAGCAACAACAGAAGTTAATTTCTCAGAGCTCTTCTGAAACAACACAGTGTGCAGAGAAGAGAGGTGTCAGGAAAACACGTTCGCTTTCCGCTAATACGCCACAAAGGCCTTTTTTCTTGTAAATTTTAATTGTGGCAAAGCCTTTCAAAAGGGTCCAGGATGTTCAGTAGCTTGACAATGTTCTGATATTTGTTAAAAAAATTATGGAATTCGTAATTATGATTACGTAAAATTATACAAGTGACACATTTAAAAAGCTAGTTGATCCACCTGTTTAAAAGCATAAAGATTTGTTCACTGATATTCCTGGTATCAAATATATTCAACTTATGATCATTTGTATTGTCTTTCAGTATAATTGCCCCACCCCCCACCCCCCTCTCTCTCTTGCCCCCCCAGTTCCAATTAAAGCTGTTTTTCTACAGCGGATCTCAAGCTGATGAAGACAGCCACTAAGAGCTCTTGAAGTAGAGCCACACAGGACCTATATGGCAGATGATTTGTGCAAGAGTATGTGCAAAGAGAGAAAGCAGTCAGGAAGAAAACAAACAAGCATAAAAATGGCAGCCTGTCTCCAGCGAGAAGCACCTGTTTTCCACCCAATTTGAGACATACCATTTCCGAATTTTTCAAACTTTTCTTCAAAAATGCTGTCAGGCTCGCTGGAGACCGGGTAGGACAGAAAATCTTGTTCAGCCCCCCCACTTTTTTTTTTTGCATGCTGTTTTTCAAAAGCCATTGTAACAACATAAGTATTTCCCTGAGAAAAAAAAAAATTAAAAGAACTGCTGGGAGCTGCTTGATCTTCTAGCTTTGACCAGCTCTCCCAGCTGAATGGAAACAAGCTTTGCTGCAGCCTTTCTCTACAAAGGCTGAAACGGCGGAGAGCCGAGGCGCAGAGGACGCTGCCTAATGGCTACAAGTCTGGCTTTTCCCACAGGATTACATGTTTGAGGAAGATAAAGCTTGATCTGTGTTTTTCAAGAGAAAACAGCTTCCTTTTTGTGATGCAGATGAGAGCCAACAGGAAACCTCCTTGAACCAGAGAGGTCTGAGGCTATGTGCTGAAGTTTGGAGGATAAAACTAAAGAAACAGAGAGGGTCAGGACGCTTAAGTCTGGAGTTTGTCTTCTTTTATTGTTAGCAAGGCACATGTTGCCCACTTCTATGTTTGATTGTTCTGTTTGCAAATTTGTGTTGAAAAAAAGCTTTTAGTCATTGTGATCTTTTTTCTATCACCATACTTTGCTTTTATTATTGTGCCTTTGTGTATACTCGAGCAATTAGCTCACTTTTCATTTTATTTTAGCCAGACTGAGACTAATGAAGCCACATTTCCTGGGGTTAATTATACCAACATTATGTGATAATATAGGGAACACTAAATGGCACCACGCTCTTTAGTTCACTCCTTTCATCATCACCTCCCGCTGTGGGAGACTTTAGCCTCTTCAAGCTCTCCTTCCAGCCCTTTATATGTCTTTCCTTTTTGGCACTTCCAGGCACATCCTCTCCTTTTCTTAGCAACATGGCTGGATTGCACAATACAGCAGCATTAAGAACCCAAGAGACAAGGCTGGCCCAGGCAAATCCCTGCACAAATTAAAGGGTACAGACAGTTATTAAAGCCAATTGTCATCGCCTACTACCAACAGTTAAATTACGACGCCTGTTGAAGAAAGAGTCGAGCAGCTTTCACTGCTTCCTCTTTGTCTCTCTGGCGGAGCTGCATGGTGGGGCAGAGTGCATCTTTTAGAGCTGTGTCACTTTTGAGGATCTGGACTAGAATCATAATGTACTACGGAGATGAAATTTGTATAAGGGTCTGGACCTCAAAGAGGCTCACTCATGATTGGCGTACGGGTTTTTGCTCCAAAGAACTTTCTGTTTTTGGAGACGTTAAAGGCAGGATGTTTTTCTCCATAATTCACCTCAGACACTCAGCTTCTGAACACTCAACTTTTCTTTCATGTGGAGTATACCAGGGAGATGTCTTTGGTCGGCTTTTAACTCTTTTATTTGGTGCTTTTCTCAGTCAAATGAGTATTTCACCAGAAACGGTTTGCCTGTCAATCACAACTATCGTTTTATGTTCTTTGCTGGCAGAGATTAGTTTGCTACTTTTAGGATGTTCAGAAATTTTGTGTGTCTTTGAGTGTGTGTGCACGCACTCATAAATGAGCCTGCACTATAAGATTACTGCCCGAGCTTTCTTCATGCAGTCCATATCAACATCCCAGCTGACAGAACCTGCTGAGTTCCTGCTTTTTTGACATTTATTCTTACTACACTTACTTTCTCGTTACCTCATAAATGAAATCAGCCTGAACTTGTCACATTAATGTCATTGAAATTCTGACTCATTTCTTCTTGGCTACACTTGTGTTTTCTTTTTTTTTTTTTTTTTTTTAGTGGCAGTTTGGTATGCAACACACTACCTGTCTCTCCGGGCCTTTTCCATTAACGACATAACACTGGTGTGTAATTATTGCTCATCTGCATTTGAAAGTAGATATCATCAAATGATGGAGAATTATTCAGTGAAAACACTAAAGTTAAGCTCATTCTATGCATTAAACTTACAAAAGTAAAGATTATAAATAAACTCTAAGAGCACTAATCTTACTATCAGTTAATGTACATAAATGCCAGCTTATTGTAATTGCAGGGCCACTTTACACATTTAATCCTAAAGGAACGCATGGTACAATAGATCCTGGACTATAACGTGATGCTATATAAAGTATCTCTATTCCTAAACTGAGCAAGGACTCTCAAACACTTTATAAAGTATTCTCTGTGGGAAACTTAACCAGTTTGTTCTGTCAAGGACATGTAGCCATGTTTTTCTCACTTATGACAAACTCCTAATTTCTTTTCCTTCCTCAGCATGTACCTGTCAAAATCACTTTGCTGTTGCAATTTTATTCCTCAACATCCAAAGAAGCACATTCATTATCCGAGTGTAAACGTAACAGAGCAGCATGTGGCTGTTAAAACCTTATACACACTAAAAGCTCACTTTGATTCTGTCACTGTGGATCATCAGGAAGTTCAACAAGTTCAGTTTCACCCACCACTGAAGGACAAAGGCAAACAGTAATATTTGTGTGTGTATATGTCTTTGTATTGGTGTGTGGACATACTGTATTTTGACATTATTCTATGCCTATGAGGACATTTTGATGTTTTGTGGACATTTTCAGGGTCCACACAATGAAAAAAAAACTCTGTTCAAATTCTGTTCATGGGTCAGGGTTAGGACTTAGGTTAGGGTTAGGTGTGTACCTGTGTGGTCAGGTATGGGGTAAGGGGTCAGGGTTAGGATGTATAAATTATTGGAAGTCAATGCAAAATCCAGACAGAGAGATAAGTTTGTGTGTACCTGGTTTTCGTTACCTTTTCAGGACATTTTCTGAAATAAACACCCATTTTGGTCAGGACCAGTACTCCTTTAGGGGACCAAATCCCAGTCCTATTACTGTGAAACACCATTGATAGGTTAGGGGTTAGGTTTAGGACTAAGGTGTAAGATGTTATGGAGAGGTAAGGGTTAGGTTTAGGGTCAGGGTTAGGCTACAAAAATGAATGGAAGGTCCTAATAAGGATAGAAATACAAACTTGTGTGTGTTTGTTTTTATCAAATGTTTTATGTGTTGTTGTATAATTTGCATTTTTTTCAAATCTGAATAAAATATTAAGATTTGGAGTTAAGCTTTTCTACTTAAATAACCAACCAGGCCTCAGTTTTATAACCAAGCCTTGTGGGAATTTTGGCCCACCAGGGCAGTAGTAGGGTTAACAATACAAAACAGAAAAGTTTGTTTGAAGGAATTTGGCCTGGACCTGATAAATTAAAATAAAAGGCAACTGAAATACATTTCTAAATTTTGAAGTATAGAATGATTTAATGTATGCATTTAAAATGAAACTGTTGAAATTGTTTTATTTTTGTTATTTTACATCCATGACAATTAACAGTACAACAAAAGATGATAAAGTGGAATAAGATATATAAACATAAACTACAAACATATATATACCCCAACCCTAGCCCTATGGCAATCCCCCTACCCACCTGTCCACCAGGATCTCAAAACAATATCAATAAAGGAATATAATTACAGTTGAGAAGAATATAAAGCTTAGTTACAAAATAAGAAAGTTACATATGCTGCAATCACATGCTGTTAACATTTTCTGGCTAGCCGCATGCATTCTTGCTACTGATTTCTCCATCATAGCAATATTTAGGAAAGAGTTGGCCCATTGGTGCAAAGGCAATAAATAAGGAGGCTGCCAACGCAGTGCCAGCATCTTCTTAGCTTCAGTGAGGCCTGGCCACAATTTTGTTGAGAGGAAAGGCCTAGAGTGGAATCGCCATTGAGCAGGAGTAAAAATGGTGATACCAACTTGAAGCATATCACTTAAAGTGGTGGAGATTTGTCTCCAGAAAGTAGTCACATTAGGACAATCCCAATACATGTGAATAAATGATCCTGGAGTATTAGGTGTGCATAAATCACAATTAGGGGATGAGTTGATTTTCATAGCATGTCTTGGGGGTTGGATGCATTCTATGTATAAGTTTAAAATTTATGAGCTGGTTATCAGGGTTTCTGGAAGTGTTGTGAAGGTTTTTCCACATGGTGCTCCAGCAAATTGTTGCCTCTCCCATTGATGAGAGGTCCCTTTCCAACACATTTTCTAGGGGAAGCCTAGCACGGGGTCTGAAATGAATTTATACAGTTTAGAAACAATGCCCCATGTGGTAAGAATTTCCTGCAGAGGATGGGTTAGGAGAGGTATGTTCCATGTGTAGTGGTAACCCCAAGGGGTAAAACAGGTCCACCTGTCTTTCACCCTGGTCTCAGAAGGCCTCCACAAAGAGGGACAGAACTTTGTTCTTGTTCAAACTGAGTTTAGACCTAATGGTCATTTTAATCTTTAAAATCGACATTTTATTTTCTTTAATCCATTAATAACAAAATAATTATTTTTATTTACTTTTATTATTATTTTTTCTTTTTCTTTTAACTAAAAGTTATTACCATTTGATAAACCAAAGATTATTATCAAGGTTACTTAATAAAAAAAGAATAACAACCTTTCTTTTTATTATACTTTATAAAAAAGAAAAACACAAAAATAACTTTATTTCAATGTTTCTTTATTTGTTGTATGCAAATCATTATTTAATCAATTGTTTTAATCCACAGTAATGTGAGTATATGATTTTCTTTTTATTCCTTATTTTATTAACTATATCGCTATGATTTAGTTATTATGTTTTCATGGAATGCAAATGTTCATTTGTGCCTGAGTTTATAAAAAGACCTCAGGTTTTATTTTATCTTAAATAGTTCACGTCTCAACTGAACTGAGCTAAAGTTTACTTGGTATTCATCTGCTAAAGACTGGAAAAAAGAGCAGAACGATCTGACATTGTTTTGTCTGTGTAACGTGAAGATATTCACAGATTTATCAAAGTGCTGGAGAGGCAGATTTCCTAGTCTAAACATTCTTTTCCCATCTGTTGTACTAACGTCAAATTTAGTGGGCGGTTCGACTAGGACTCTTCTCTTTTTATTGTAACCCCATCGGGCAGTAATTGGAGACGTACCTCGTGATAGCGAGGGAGCTCGATGAGAGAAGCAGCTCCATTCACACGGAGGTCACTAATGGAGGGAAGTTCTGAACTCATATGCCAAGGAGTCAGAGATGCCCCTAGATTTACGGTAACGCCAGCCATAAATCAACTCAGAGCTTAAAGCTCCAGAATGAATTTTTGTTAAACTTCCATGGGAAGTATTTTTATTTTGAAAGAGCAGACCTGAACGGCTTGCATTCCTTGTGGTGTTCGACAGACGCTTTTGGACGCTAAAAGTCATAACTTGGATTTTTGCTAAACGAGAGAAAACCCTGACGGACTTTTCTTCTCATCTGGCAAAGTTCTCTGCCTACCTGAATGAGAGGAAATGACTCAGAAAGGTAGAAGCTGTTGTGATGAGTGTTTTAAGCTGTATAGCTTGAAGCCACCGGAAGCAGTTGCCAACTCTGGTTAAACTTTCAAATTGTTAAAGTTAATTCCACCAACTAACCCACTTTTTCCTCCTTAAATTTTAAACTATCTGCCTACCCAGTTAAGTTAAAGTACCTTCAAACATTCTGTTTTAACTCACATGTGAAACCTGAAGTTTGCTGTTTCTGTTAAAGTTGTTGGATTAATGAGAAGCTAAATGGACACGTTGAGATTCCTGTTGGTCTAAGCTTTTATAGAAATCTGATTATCTATAAATTTTGTACATAAATGATTTGTCTTGATTGTGTAAATTAATGATCTCATTTATTATTAGATCAAATTGAAATCACTTGGTCCAGAAATCTTTATTGTGTGTCGAAATACAATATGAAATATACTAAAAGGTACATTCCTTGAAAAAGAAAGAATCCGTGATAAATTCCTCATAAACCTTACGGTTTGAGAAGTGTGGAGGTCCATACGCCTCTTACACATGGTACACCATATGCCTTCATGGCTGATTGTAACTGCAAATAAAAGAAAAATGTTGAACCTGGTGAATTGTATTCCATTCGTAGGTCACTAAAAAAAACGCAGTCTGTCATTATTGTAAAGATCTTTGAAAACATTGATACCTTTATCTCTCCACTTAGGGACGGAGAAGGGCTTAGTTCCAATAGGAATAGAGAAATTGTTAAGAGTGTTTATGCCATTTTAAATTGGTATTTGTATGATTCAACACTGTATGGCAAGTTTTGAGCAAATAAGAAATTGTGGGGCCTAGTTGTGATTTAGCTTTTTTAGAGTACACTAGGTCCTGCATTCTATATGGTTTGGAGATATTCTCTTCAATTGGTTTCCAAGAAACGGAGGCCTCAGGACTGAACCATACTATCTGAGGTCAGAGCAGAAAGGACCAGAAGTACATAGTGAAATTTGGCAGAGCTAGGCCACCAAATGTTTTGTCTCATTGGAGTTCTCAATTTCAAGCGAAGTTTCTTTCTATTCCATATAAATTTAGATATAAGAGAGTGTAGCTTTTCCCAGTAACCCTTTGGCAGTGCGAGTGGATTCATTGAGGAATAAAAGTTTATACGAGGAAGAACATCCATTGAGACAGACATTTTTTGATAGTAATAGACTGCTTCTCCAGAATTAGGCAGATGCTGAATTCAGACACCCAAACTGATATAACTCATCAGAGGATAGCTTTACACTTATGTAGTAACTGTAGCATCAATGTATTTGTCCCGTTGAGATTGTGTGTCTATATATATATATATATACACTCAACAAAAATATAAACGCAACACTTTTGTTTTTGCTCCCATTTTTCATGAGATGGACTCAAAG